>WSUE01000009.1:210497-261944 GCA_019633535.1 Tulasnella sp. JGI-2019a | reverse complement strand
ATTGCATTTAAACCTAATTCTCCGTTAATGTAAAAAAACCAAAACCAATTAAATCAATTACCTCCTAACAACCCCCCCCCCCCCACCCCCCCGCCCCCCCCCCCCCCCCCCCCCATCCCCCCCCCCCCCCCCCCGAGCTGCCCAGATTCTCCCTCTGAAAAGATATATAAACTTTTTCGCCCATCCTTGGCACCCCTCGCTACCCTCCAGACTCTTAACTTCTACTCGTCACTGTACGCCCCAGCTTTAACTCTTCACGATGCACCACGACCACATGCTGACTTACCAACAAGTGTAAACAGACAACTAAACTATCTCGCACCATGCCACCCAAAGACATCAAAGCCCCAGACCCATTAGAAAATAGCCTCTTCCCACCTTCGGACATGTCACCTCGCTCATGGCGGGAGTCAGATCAATACTCACCCAGCTGGCAAGGTCCTGGGACAGATTCATGTCCATGGGGCAATCTTCCATGCAAGGTGAGCAATACTCGACTCGGCGCCCATCCTCGCCTCATCCCCGCTGACTATGGCGGGAACTCTTATCAGCACGGCCCCCGATCTCACTTTGCTACTGAGAACCCTGGAGAGAGGACGTGCTATGGTTGCAAGCTCCTTTGGGGTGAGACTGTCGTCTGTAGACCGCCAGACGCTCCTCGGACACCAAATCCGCCTCGGTCGGCGAATGGGACACCTACCAGCACAGATTTCCCATTTACCTCTCCAAGTAAACAAGGTGCTCCCAACGGAGGAGGACAACTATACCTGGTTGGCGCCTTAGCATTCACTGACCCTTGCGATTCACACTCTGATAAGCTTTTGGCGTTTCTCTTCCGATGATAGTCACCTCCAAAAAAGTGACACCCTTCATCTTGATAGATAGCGGGAAGGACCGGCACGGCCTCCATTGCGTCACGCGAGTGATACCCGTCATCCCTTTGCTTTGCCTTCGAACTTTTCGAACATGGCTTCATTCGTACTTCTTCGCTTTGTGTTTATTGTTTAATTTACCTTCGCATCTTCCACTTTTTGTGGGGTTCGCCCAGGTTGTTGTTAGCTGAATCTTAACTGTGAAATTCTCTTTGCTATAACGTACAGCATGGTCATAAGAGAATACCGGATGAGAAGTGAAGCGAAATAGTATAATTAAAGAATAAATCATATAGAACAGTGGGGGAAAAACTCCAAAATTAATGAGTGAAGATGCGAGTGATGAGGTATATCATAGAGCCGAGGAAACGCTGAAAAATGGCGTAGTGCACGGAAAGTAAGATATGGGTCAGCCTATGATGCAAAGAAAGCATGCGAAAGGAAGGTGTGACATACCACAGAGCTGGTGGCAGCAACAAAAATCAGGATGAACGACATGTACACTTTGGTACGCGAGCTTTGACCAACGCTTCCACCATCGGTACTGCTGCTACTGTTGCTGAAGATAGTTTTGGCCGAAGTATCGCTCAGGATGAATATCATAAGCAAGCCCTGTTGAATTTGAGCGGTGACATGTCAGTCCTTCCCTTTTAAGTAGGAGGAGAGATTTATCTCCGGCTCACATTCGTCAAGACCCAGGTGAGAAGGACCTATCGATAAGACCCCAGGATCATCCAAGCGCTGAGAAGTCAACCACGAGACGAGAGCGAGATACAGGTGACAAAAACAACTCACATTCGTCCGCACGTTCGCGTAGTAATCCCTGTTCATCTGATCCTTTTCTGAGTTCGTGGGGAGTCTCCCAGCAGGTGTCAACGGTGTCTTTCTTCGTTTGATGTTATTCAGCGCGTCCATGTACGCCGTGTTGACATCTCCGGGTTCCGCGAGGATCTCTAACTCCACCATATTCCCACCGCCGTTCGAAGAAGCGTCAGCTTCCTTGACCGTTCCCAAGTCTTCCGATGTCCCGTCATCCTTCGTACCCCACGAGATCTAAAAAAAGTGCACGGCGCGTCATCAGCATGCAACCATAGAGACCGATCATAATCGAGCTCACATCGTCCAGATTACAAAATGCATAGATCGTGAGGATGTTGAGATACATCGGCGACAAGAGGACGTAAGGGATGAAGCTCGTAAACATATGCCAGGGATCCAACGCGAAGAAACTGGCCGCGAAGTAGATACCATAAGTCGCGGCGAGTGACACCACCATCCGGATGAAGAGTTGGTCCTGGGTATCTCGGGTAGCACGCACAGCGCAAATAACGGCGCAGGAGACCATATAGACTGTGAGGAACGAGAAGAAGATCGTGACCAACTTGTACTTCCATTGGGACGCCTTGGGCTTATTGCCCATCGCCAGAATAAAGACGGATGCCAGGGCCGTGGCATAACAGAACTACAATTAATGTGCCCATAGTCAGCCGCTTGGGCATAGTAGAGTGAGAGTCCGTCCACTCACGTGCATGACATAGTTCCAATAGTGGATAAATGGAATCTTGAAGCTGGGATCCTCGAGAGCGGTGGTCAATATGTACTGTAAAGCAAGAGCTACTCAGCAATGTGACGCAAAGGTGGAAAAGAGGCAACCCACAAAGAATAAGTAGTAGTTTGCCTTCGCGTATGAATTAGCAAATGGGTGTTAGCTTGGGCCTGCGCAATGAACACGCGCCACTTACGACCCCGAACCAAGCAAAAACAAGAGCAAGGAGGTTGAACATTGACTCAAAAACCAAGACAGATTTTCGGAAGAAGCCGTGACCAGATTGTAGCTACGGAAGATTCGCAACAGATGAGACATCCAAGAAAGGGATAGTGCAGAAAATCGAATTTATACTCACCACCTGCGGAAGATGTGTCAAGGCATACACAGCGGCGAAGAATGACCCATTGAGCCACCGCCGACGTTGCATGATAAACTCAGACAATGAGTCCGGTACGTCTGTCTCGCCTACCGCGCTTTTGACGTATTTGAGCACCCTGATTATGATGAGCCTTCAGTAAAATGGGTGAGCCAAGCTGGATCGGGTGTGATCATACCAGCTTGCGTTGGCCTTCGCCATCAACTCGAAGCAGAGGATTCGCTGTAAGGGATTGGATAGTCAGAGTCAGTGACAAGCGATTAATTTTTAAGTCAGAGGTGGGTTCACATCTTCAGCAAGGTCTAGAAAAGAAACGTCAGTAGGCCCCACAGAAGATGACTCAAACTAACAGCTTACACATGTTGGAAGTGAATATATCTGCATCTGCACCTGACAACACCTCGCCCTTGAAATATGACGCTAACGGGCCGATGCCTTTTTCGTCGTTCTGAAGAGCAATGTACCTTTGTCCACATACCATATCAGGACGGCTTTGTCAATTGATGGAGGGCTAAATGGGGTGAACGCACCTGTACGCAGAGAACGCACCGGGAAGCACGCTGATGTATCCGCAAATACTTTCCCAAGGTTTATCGAGCAAGTTGCTCATCTTGTATTCGAAGTTCTGAGCGGCCACTACAAAGGAACGAACGAATAGTCAGCAAAGCGTGTTGTTTTTCCAAAAGAGTGGGGTCAATTGCGAACCGAGAGGATTGATCATTGAAGACCAATACCGCCCCTTGTAGGCAGCGATCTCCCCGCAGGCTCCTGCGACGTTTGAGTTGACGTCAAACGCCTTCCATATATGGTAAAGACTTTTCACGCCGGGGCGAGTCCCAACATCCAGCAAGACGCATACGTTTGGCTTCAAGGAGACGGATCGAATTCATCATCAGAGATCAGTTTTTAAGTAGCAATGGACGATAGTCAAGTGTACTTCACCTGTAGAACCTTTCCAAAGGCGTTGAAGAACCACCGGTGACTGTTAATCTTCTTGGCGTTCTTCTCCTTCAAGCAGAATATGATTTGTGTGGGGACAATGCCTTTATCGGGATATCTGAACCGGAGTTCCGGGTCCAATGCAAAGGTTGTGGTGTACTCGAAGATATGGGCAGTGACATTTTTGTCTTTCACTCTGCTCTTCATAACCCCGTCCTGATAGACGCCTTGAGACGATGTTAATATCGTTGAAGTCGGTTTTTTTGCGTGATACAAAAATCCCCTCACCTAGAGCTGCTAGACAATCGAGTACTTGGGGGCTGATGTTCTTGCGACCGTCAGAGATAATGACGACCACAACCTGCAACAGACTTCGTTAATGTCTCTGGGTAGAGCGACTGTCAGTCACCACGAACCTTCTTCCAGGCATCTTGACCCCAAGTCTTGCTGTTCTTCCGGGAGCAGAGATGACTGATGCCTTGCATGACGCCGTAAAGAGTACGGGCCAGAAGAACTTCATCCTCCTGAAAACGTGAATGTGAGGTCTACCCGTTCGTCTGAGCTATGAGCATGCGCTTACATTGTACATAGTGATTGCGACCTAAATAACCACACATCAGTTCACCCTTCCGAAGCTTCCGCGGAGCATTCTGACATACCAGTAGCTCTGTTTCACGACCGGACCAGTTCTGTCTTAAACTGTATCTCTCGCCCTCAAAGTCGTCCGCATCGCATGTTACTGCAGTGTACCTAAACGGGGCGCCTCAGTGACGGCTATCATAATGGGTTGAAATGTCCTGACCTGACAGAGCGCATCTCATCCATCACGTTCTGCATGAAGCCGAGGCGTAGGTTCGAAGGGATGGGTAAATCCACGACGAGGTTACCATCAGTAAGAATGACTTTCTTCTTGAGCTTCGTTCCTCTGCGCCTTGTCGGACCCTCTGGCGGAACTCCAAACCTCAACCGCTGTTGCTGGTGGTGATCGTATTCGTAGAATTTCGCGACTGATTTCTCGTCTATCCCTTTCTCCTCTGCCATTTGTTCGTAATTCTGGGACAAGTCTACGCACGTGTAACCAGTATACTCCGAACCAGTCTCCCTCTCGTTGTACTGATACGCTCCAGAGACAATATAAGACCTATCAGCACCTCCTGGAATCAGGTTTAGAGACGAGCAAGCCTCCTCATATGCTGCCGGTGTGTAGGAAACGCGGGCAGGATCTTCGTAAGCATCATACTCAGCATACTGCATATCTTGAGGTGCTGAATAATCCGGATACGAGTAGGATGATGGTATATGATTCCCGTGTCTATTGGTCCAGTTAGGGGACGGCGCCGTCGTTTCGGTTTCCTGATACTGTAGGAGAGGCGATACGGGCGACGTCTGCTCTGGTGTTTTAGGGATTGGCATGTGTATGACGGGATCATGGTTTTCGACGGATGCATGAATCGATCTGGATGCAGGAGAAGGGCGAGAGGCTAGGCGAGGCTGTCGAGCTCCGTACGTAGGGGGAGGTGGTGGCGGCGAGAATGTCCTTTGCCTTTGATGTAATCTCGAAGCATCAGCCTCATAGTGGTTGTGATTATTGGCCCATGGGTCCTGTGGTTGTTGATATCGGCCAGTCATCGCGAGCTACAAGCAGAGACGACAACCAGACAATAGCAAACGCGAACAGATGGATAGTCATATTGCCCAACTTGCAGTCTTGACGCGCAATTGCAACAGTCGAAATGTGAATCCAATCCGAGGCGAAACGAGCATCTAAGTTTCGACCATAGTTGTCTCACGTGACAGTGTTATAGGTCAAGCAAACTCGTGATATTCATGATATACTTCTCAAGTACGTACAAGAGGGTCACCGGAGTGTAGTATGAAATCGCATAGAGAAGCACATCATACATTAGCCCTTAATCCTCGACATTGTTGAGCAGACGAAGAATGCTCAAGACTGTAACGAATATGGTTCAATACAAAAGACAATTCTCATAGGTTGTGGCTACTCACAGAGGTTGATGAAGTCGAGGTAGAGCGAGATGGCAGCCATGATGCTCTCGTCGGGGGATAGTTTTTTGGTGATCAGGAATGTATCATAGACGATGTAACCGGAAAACAAGAGGGTCCCTATCAGGTAGAATAAATTAGCACTCCAGAACAAATACGATAAACAAGGTAGACTTACCTCCAATGGCATAGATGAGATCCATCGTCTTGCCAAAAGGTATGAACATTCCAACAAGGCCGGTCATAACTGCCAACCTCTTATATTAGGATCGGTATGCAGGGGGCGCATAGAAGTAACCAGACTCACTCAAGACAAGTAATCCACCGAAGAGATAGGTGCCCATCGAGCTGAAATCATACTTGGACTGGAAGGTGAATAGTGTCAAGCCAAGGAAGACGCCGAGTGTGATGATAATGGCCTGCAAAACGATAACTTGATCGTAGAATCCAACAACAATTCCGAGTGTGAATGCTTCGAAGAGGGTGAAAACCGAGAGTAGAATCATATTGATTGGGTGGGAGTGGCGTTTCCAATACAAGAAGCCAAGGCTGACGAGCGAGCCGATCATTGCCGTGTAGAATGCCCAGACACTTGAGAGGGGTAAGACAAGTGAGCAGTGATCAGCTGATGGCTCAAGGGATTGCAAGTATGGCGCACTTGTCCTGGATCCAGGCTGAGGCATGCGTCTGCTGCATATAGGCACCGACAATCGTAGTACCTAAAGCGGGAGCGAAGTAAAGAAGGTTGTATTAATGTATTACCTCCTATGCACACTTACCGAGCAGCTGAGCGAAGAGAATCGTGTAGACCTTCCGGACGAAGGCATTCCGGATTTCGGGTGAGCTGTCATAGACTGAGACACCGTACTTAAAGTCATCGGGAAGATCTACCAATGGTGATATTACTTGTTAGTATTACTTTTCGTTCCATCCATGACGATACTGACCTCCGCTTTCAGGCTGATCGTAGATTCCGCCGCCGCTACGCGAGCTCTGCCCAAGTAGCGGCTCGGTAGACGCATTGACACCCTTGTTGGGCGACGGGGGCCTTTGATAAGATGGTGGAGCAGCAGAAGGGTACGCTGACATTGTAGATGAGGGTAAAGGAGTGAAGGTTGTGGTGGTGACTGACGGGCGCAGCCCAAGCAAGGTTCGGAGATAGGAGTAATCTTCGCCGTGTATTGGAGCAGCATCTTCCAAACTTCCAGAAGGTCATCCCAGCCCATGTCTGTCCTTCTGGAAACGTCGCTGGGCGACATCGTCATTGATCTGGAGGTAGATGCTTGTCCTATCACATGTTCCAACTTCCTCAAACTCTGTAAGGTGTATTATTACAATCTCAATGCCTTCTTCAACGGTGCGCAAGCTATTGTTCTATACAACTTTGGACAAGTACTTACGGCCTAAATAGTGTCTAAGGACTTCATTGCTCAAACTGGTGATCCGACTGCGACCGGCACAGGAGGAGGATCCGTATCGTCTTTTCTGGCTTCGAAGTCTACGGCGTCCCCCCGCTACTTTGTTCCAGAGATGCTACCCCGTTTGAAGCATACGAAGAAGGGGACGGTATCTATGGCTATCGCACCTTCGGCTGATGGTCAACCTACCGGTGGTTGTGGGAGCCAATTCTTCATCACCCTGTCGGATAATATCGAATACCTGGATGGGAAACACGCCGTATTTGGACACGTCGTCGAAGGTTTAGAAACATTAGATGCTATCAACGAAGTTTTTGTGGACAAGGAAGGAAGGCCATTAAAAGACGTCAGGATACGGCATGTGGTCATCCTTGGTAGATACCTGATATCCCACTCTGCACAAATGGACACGGCTAACATGATTTGTTTCATGGTTGTTAGACGATCCATTCCCCGACCCTGACGGACTCGTGGTCCCACCTGCCTCACCAACGCGTCCCCCAGATGCCGAAGGGGACTACGCGCGTATCGCTGAGAACGAAGATCCTCTCGCCGAACTACCAGAGGAAGAAGTTGAAGAGCAACGACGGAAACAGGCGGCAGCAGCTTCGGCGCTTACGCTCGAGATGGTCGGCGATCTACCTTTCGCCAACGTACGACCACCAGAGAACGTGCTCTTCGTGTGCAAGCTCAATTCAGTCACACGGGACGAAGATTTGGAGTTGATCTTCTCAAGGTTTGGGAAGATCATGAGCTGTCAGGTCATTCGCGATAAGAAAACGGGGGATTCTTTACAGTATGCATTCATCGAGTTTGACAAAAGGGAGGATGCAGAACAAGTGGGATAAAGTTATCTTTCTCTTAAAACCAAGGGCTAACGATGTCCCCCAATCAGGCATATTTCAAGATGCAAAATGTGTTGGTGGACGATCGGCGCATCTGGGTGGACTTGTACGTCATTCCTAACGTACACATCAAGTGGACACATTTACTGAGATACCACATTGCAGCTCTCAATCAATCGCCAAGTTCAACACGAACTGGTCAAACAATCCCTCTCGAAAACAAGGAGGTGGGTTTGGCGGTCGACACGACCTCGAAGAACGTAAACGATACCGTGACGCAAGCTCCAATCAACCGCATCGGCACGGGGAAAACTATCAAATGGTCTTCGAAGACGACCGACACGGTCCATCATCGCATAGGAGTAGCCACGGGCACGATGGAGGGCGAAGGAGGAGCAGGTCTCGATCACCTTCACGAAGAGGGCGAGATAGGGATGATGGGCGGAACGAAAGGAACCGCGATAAGTACCGGCGTTAGTAGTATTAGTGGATCACAGTGCGAATGTCTTCAACACGCGCACGTTTTCTGCTACGTTATAGCTGGCGTTTGTGGACGCTACCGAATGGAACTACACATGAGGATGAGAGAAATAGTATATGGATAAAAGTAATAAGTACAAGACAGATAGGGAACGACAAGAACAACAAGGTGGAGGGTAAGCTAGGACGTAGTAGGAGAGCATGGGATAGGTCTTGACAGGTCGATCGTGACAGCAATGGTGATCTACGTGATGTGGAAGGAGGGGCAACGGGGAAAATATCGGAGGCATGAATGGTCTTTGGAAAGCGCCGGGAGGTCGCGAGTTTGGCGGATATGGGGGAGGAGAGTGAAGGTAAGGAAGCACAAGGCGAGGAAGTGATGATGACGGGTCGAAATGATACAAGCACTTCAAATAAAATAAAATAAGCTTAGTTGAGCCAATCTCGTAAAATGTGCGAAGGTAGTAAATAACGACTCACGGAGAGAAGAGCTTCTCGGAACTCCAGGATGTTCGAAATGCACCCTCACAGCCGCTGGCAGCGTACACCCTCTCTGGGTTGCCGGCACAGCGTTTTAACCGCGGGCACACCGCCTCCTGGCCCAGCTTCACGCTGCTATAATTAGTGGAATGATAGGGAAATCGTCAGTAATCATGCGTGGTAATGGCCAAGTACAAAAGGGGCACTTGCCTTTCGCAGAGTCGCCAGACGTAAGCTCCTGCTATTGCATCAGTCGATCACATCGTTCCTCCCACCTCAGCCTCGGCCACTACCAATTACTCCCACTATTCATATCCAACTCGCAGGTTCTCCTCCGCTACAATGACCCTAGCACAACATCTATCCTCGCTGACATCTTCATGACAATCCGCACGACCACCGTTCCGTCTACAAGTCCTTCCACCTTGACGCTAATCCCCAGCCCTCCCCGTGCTCCGACTGATCCTCCGTGTAGTCCTTGTCGCTTGGAATCCAATGAGAATGAAAGGCTACACCTGTTTACGGTCTGATGCGGACCGAAACAGGCGATATAAATGAGAAATAGAGAAGTGGGAGAGATGGATTTCGATACATAGCCAAATAAATAAGACGGTGACGAGGGATGCGCCTAGAAAATGCGACGTTGGGTCGGCGCATTCCGAACGATCCCTCGAATAGCCGATTGGAAGATGATCTGTTCTCGCACCTTCGGCGCGTGTCGCTCGCGCACAACAGCCGGAGTGGCGCTGGAGGTTGTGGTGATGTGTTCATTCAGCCTTGTGGGATTGCTCTTGAGCTGGTCGATTGTCGCGTCCCTCGATTGAAGAAGCTGTGATTGGATCTGCAGCTGGGACTTCTGAGATCCTGCCAAGAACTTGGCAGCCTCCAGCTCCAGTTCGGTATCCGCGAGCCGGCGGTACAGTTTCCCAACCGCGCTGAAGAGGACATCGTGTGGGGTCGTCACGAGCGCCGCTTCGGCCTCGGCCCGCTCCTGGCCCAGTTGCGCAGCGATGAGCTGTCTTGTGAGATCGCGCTTCTCCTCTGCATGCGACTGTGGACCAGGTTCTACAGACTCGCGTAGTTGCCGCATCTCCTCACGCTCCGCCGTCAACTGCTTGTTCAAGAGAGCCTTGGCGGCATCCAACGTTGTCGCCTTGTGCTCGGCCTGTGTCTGGCCATCGCGTGCCATGGTTAACTCTCTCTGCAACACGCGAACAATGCCCGCAGCTGTCACCGCATCCCCTCGCAGCTGAGTAGCGTCCTCCTCAGTGGAGACGCGTTGACGTCGCTCCTTGTCCGTGTCCAACTCCCTGTCCTGAAGCTGCGCCTGCGCCGAGATTGATCCTGATTGGATAGTAAGAGCAAGGACGGTGCAAGTATTTCTGAGGTCAGTGATTTCCGCCTTCCCGACGCGCAGCTGTGCCTTCAGGTCTCTGGTCTCTGTCTCCTGCCTGGTGATTGTGATCTGGAGGGATACGGTCACATTGCAGTGGTGGTTGATCCATTGCAGTGTGGCGAGCATGCGGGTGGGGCCTGCCGTGATGGTGATGGCGATGGATAGGAGTAGGACGATGGATAATAGCGTATAGTTTCCCATAAGGTCATGGAGCGGCAGTTGGACATAAGGTCGTTGCGACGCGACGTCGCCTAAATCAATGACCAAGGCAGTGTCGACGAAGGCCAAGACCAGTGGCAATTTAGTGTCAGTCCCAGTATGATCCTGGTGCAGGCGCGCATCCACGATGGGATGAGGGATTTGGATTGTGGTCTGGGTTGACCACGCGCGACGCCATTCGTAGCAGACGCTACTAAGACGGAGGCGAGCCGAGCGGTTGGTCGCGCCTCCCTGGCGTCGATATGTGGGTATCACGTCCGTTGTATGACACGCGTAGACGAACGTGGCGCCAGTCATATATGGTGAAGACTCACTCCAGAGTTGGGCGCGAGAAGCGATGGGCCCGCTGAGGAATTCGGTAGTCGAGGAGTTGGACGCGCCATTGGCGAAGTAGTTTGCGATGAGACGGTTGGATCCGTCCAGGACTCCATAGAACGATGGTAGGTGTGGGTTGACCGAAGAGTTCTCTGGAGTGGGAGAAGCCCGTCAATATCTCAATCAAAACGGGGAACCCTGAAGGACAGGCACATCTCGACTTACCACTGTAGGGTCCGGTTTCGCCACACAATCCGAGGTGCTCAGTGACAGTGGAGGCAGTCGGGGCCTTGAAATGACATCCGGAGCGGGAGGTGGAGCTCACGGAGTCCTTGTTGAGCGACGATGGCCCATGGTTGGGAGTGGGTCTGGCAAGGAGCAGAAGGATGAGTGTGAGGCCGAGCATGTTTGGATCAGAGAGTTGTTGTATATCTGTGAGAGGGCTGTTGGCTCTGAGAGGAGGCTATGGAGTGATCTTGAGAGTGAGGGAGAATGCGGAAGGGGAGCGGTTATATATAAGCAAGAAATCTATTGTCTTCAGTGGGCTGACTCCCGTAACATCATGCAGTTCAAACTTTGAGTGTTTGTTTTGAATAACAAGTAACAAAAAGAAGGTCCCGATAATCGTGCGCCTGAGGCGAACCCCACCTACAAACTCGTCCAGTAAGCTATGAACTCCAAGGAAGTTCACATAGTGCATCCCATACTTTCTTTGCCATCAGATTGTTGAGGATGAGAAGGCGAACGACGCGCCTGTACTCGAATTCAAGTATGTTTTAATCAATAACAGGGTCTGACCTCTGCCGCTCAATTGAGTGCGGTTGAGCATGTCCCGCCGTCGAATGAATGAAGGTGATACCATTGAGCCGCTCGTTTGAATCCCGAACTGCCGGTGGAATCACTGGACTATCATTTGTCGCGGCCATATGAGAGGTGTCCTCGCTGAACATCGCTGACGGCCCACACCTAATGCAATGGTTTGATTCCTTATACACTACATCGGAGGACAACACAGTCCGACGCCACATTCAGGACCCCGGGATCCCGTGACGCAAACATATATCTCATCTGAGAAAGTAAGGATAGAACACAGCGAGAACCGAGAGGAACACTCGCTTACTCTAGCCGTGGTCTTTTCCTGGCTGGTATTGTCTCGGCGCTCCCGCCAGGTATCCCACTCCCCATTTGCATTCCCGTAGCAACGCCCGTCATGCCGGTGAACCTTGGAATGTTGTTGTATGTCGAATTGGCAGTGGGCGCTCGGGATGCCGTAGGAGCTAACATCGCAGTCGCTTCGTCGTTCGAAACGCGTCGTAATGGATAAGAGTTTGTAGGAAGCACGGTGGCAAAGGCACTGCGTAATGGGGCGGTAGGTTTCGTGTGTTGAGTGTACGAGCGTGCCTGATCTGACAAAGAGAGGAAGAGGCGAGCTTACTTTGCTGTTGGGATCGGCTCTTCTTGGAACCACTTGTGGTTAAGTCCGTCCTTAGCAGTCATTCGGGTGATGGGATTGTATTCGAGGAAAAGGCTAAGGAAGTCGACGCCGGCCGCGCTGAGTGACTTTCCACGGCACCAATTGTTCAAAGCTGGTTTGTATCTGGATAATCCATTAGAAAACGCACTCTGAAGGTTACAGACGACCGCAGAAACTGCACACCTTTCCACGCGAGTCATATTCTGATACTCCGGCATCGATTGAAGCCCCGGCCATTTGGTCGCTACCAAATATTCGATGAGCCACCGAATCTAATTGAACCAGAGCATGCGTACCATCTGGAGTTCCAAGCACCTCTACGATCTTCACAACTTGATCCCTTTGAAACGGCACATTCTTCTTCGAATCTAACTTGGCCTCTTCCCCTTTGAACATGGGTCTCAGGCTCAGCATCTCCCCAAGAATACATCCTAAAGCCCAACAATCGATCGCCTTCGTGTAATGTCGCGCTCCCATCAGCAGTTCGGGAGCTCGGTACCATATGGTAACGACGACCTTGTCACCGATGAATAATGGTTGAAGGGGGTTCTGAACTAGACGCGCTAGACCGAGATCTCCTATTTTTACGACCCCTTTAGAAGTGATGAGGATGTTGGCGGGTTTGAGATCACGGTGAAGGATGTGAGAGGAATGGAGGTAGTGTACGCCATTGAGGAGTTGAAACATGAGCGATTTGAGCACGGCGACGGGAACAGACCGAATAAGACCTGTTGCATGGTGATGAATGACTTGCTATATTGATCATTGGATCATTCAGCAATCTACGAATTCCGATTGTCCACTTCGAACATACCAAAAAATCATGTTCAGCGTACTCAAAGACCATATAGATTGACTTGTCCTCCAGCATGACTTCCCTCAGAGATATGACGTTCTCATGTTTAATTTCACGGTTTAGCTGATGAAGATAATTGTGAGCGATGGCAGTAACAATCGGTTGCGATAAGCGCCCGCCTGGCAGGCCTACCTACAGCAATCTCTCGGCATCCACTCTGACTTATGCCAGTATATGTGATGACCTCTCCCTCTTTGTCGGGCTTGAACTTCTTGATGGCATACAGCTTGCTTTCTTCGTCGAGCGATCGAGCTTTGTAGACTCGACCATACGTTCCAGATGAGATGAAGCCAAGAATGGAGTACTTGTTAGTGACAGGAATGCGAGCACTGTCCCTTTGCGACCTGTACAGACGCATCGTGTCAACGGGGAGATTCATCGTGAGCAACTTAAGAGGTCCGGAGCAACTCTGGTGGTGGGAACGGAGTTCGCTCTATCTGTAAGACGCCGATGGATATCGCACGCACCAGGTACCTGACGTCAGAGCTCCCTGATATATAAGCTACGATTGGCTACCACCACCATCTCTGTATCGCTCCTCAATGTCGAGCAATATGTCTAACACGATGTACAACCCACCATCCGATCCTCCACCGCAAGACTTCACGTTACCTCCTGGGCCACCTCCCAGGGTAGAGGAGACTGCACCATCAGAGCCACCGCCCGCTTACTCCCCCCAGACTCAACCAAATCAGCAGGCAGTCGAAGGGTTCATCGATCTCACAGCACTGTCCAGAGTCATGGGCCCCGCCGAGAGCATCCACCCACTTGATCCGCCACCCGAGTGCTTCTCTACCTCCACGCCCATCCGGATCCGCTCTCACTCTTTCGAGTCGTTCTGGATACCTTCCCTGGGTCCAAACTTGGCCGGTGGATTCCAGATCCTGTACCCTCCTGCACTGTTCGAGCCGCACGGTATCTCCCAGGATGACTGGGTCCGCTTCGTGCGTGATCTAGGTGTCGCAGCACGTCTCGCCGCACGAGGAAAGCCCGCCATTGCAAGACGTCCTGGACCACCAGCGATTCTCAGTGCGCAAAGACTGTACAGCTCAAGGGCCCAGACACGACCTTACGACCAGGCATTCGTGAGGACGCCGCTGGACGAGACGAAGGCGCTGATAGAAGTGTGGAATGAGAGCGCCTTTGAGAGGAGGAAGCTAAGGGTCAGCTTGCACGCGAAGCAGGGGGGATATCAGCTACTGGTTGAGGCGTTGTGAAGTGTACACGCCCTATGCCGAAACCGAATAGTCGGACAGTTGACAATATATCATTCTAGTAAAGCAACATGCCCAGAAGACATCTCGATGTGGTACATAAAGCCCGAGGGTCCACGTCTTTCCGTCAAGTAGTAGCGTATTATATATCTGTTGAAGCTGATAGTTTCGGGTTGATCTAGTACAAAACGATTCATGTAAGCACAGTGACTAGTCTATCGGTTGAATCTAGAACAAGGCACAAGATACCCCAAAGTAATGTCAAAGATTTCACTGGAGGAATTCTGGGAGGCGTGGGGGAAAGCTCGAGGAGAATCGCGCTTAGAAACCTATTGAGTGACATCACACTGCATCACTCCTGATGCCAGTAAAAGCGAGAATAAGTAACGCCCGTAAAGTTAACTGTAATAATCCATCCTCATCTTCCTCGATGGATGATGGTAATTGGGAACACTGGCCTGGAGTACCAACCGAAGCTCACGACGTAATCCTCTATTCTACGCAGCTCCGCAGAGAGAATGCATGGGCCATGAGGCATAATGCCACGCCTTACTCAGGTCTTTTCAAGTGGGCGAGGGCATCAACTTCGTCCTAACGGTTAGGTCGTCATTCAGATGAATGTCTCCAAATGATATTGTCGGCAACCGCCTGTCACAGAATTCTCCGCATGCCATGGAAGACGTCAAAGTGTAGCGTCAAGAGCAGTTGATTATTCAACGGGAGTCCCCAAGTTTGAGAGTTAGGTGTTGCCCCCAAATGATCCTGAGGATGATATCACGTGGGGCAGTCAAAGTCTCGAGTGCCTCCATCTAGTATCCATAGTTTGAGTTACTTGGGATACTAACCAAAGTGGTTAACGAGAGTACAAGGCGGAAGATCTGTGCTTACACTTTGAGATGCGCGGTTTTACGAACATGACGTCGGTGACTTGTTTGCATCAAACGCTTTTACTATACATTGATTATATAAAGCCAAGTTACATGTACTTAACGTCGGTCAGGAAATGGGTTCCGATGATCCAAAGGCTTTTCAAATTAGAACGCGAAGGAGGATTCCACTAATTGGTGTTGGTGTCATTATTCGTCCTGCCCTGACTGTAGCGCTCCATCTCAGAAGGATTAGGGTGCGCTTCGACGGCACTACGCGAGTGATGTCCCTCCATTACGGTCCGGACCTCCTCCTCGGTTAAACCAGTCAAACCCGATTGCCAGCCCTTTCCACCACCAGATCCAGGCTCGGTACGTGTGTTGACGTTGGCGTGATTACTGTCGGTGACGTTGAAGTTGGTATGGGTACCCCTCCCAGTGCTGAGGACAGAGTTAGCGTTGTTATTGGTGTTGGTGCTGGACAGAGGAATGGCCGATGCAGTATGGTCGTTGCTGCGATTGCTATTCATCGGCGCGCCACTATTTGTCGCGCGAGAGTCGGTACCGGTACTAGCGTTAGGACCATATCCAGTGTGCTCCCCGTAGTCGCCGCCGTGATGCTTCCTTTCCCGCTCGGCGTGCAACGCACCCCCACCGACACCCGCCGCCGCTGCGACCTCTTCGGCCTTGTTTAAGCCCATAGACCCGGGCTGCCGCTCTCTGGTGTTAGAGTCATGGAAGTTGTCGTTGTTCGACCGAGATGCCGAGTTGAAGTTGGCATTGTCGTGAGATCGGTCGTTGACGCCAGATGTCGTGTTGGTGTTCCGCGAATGACTATTGCCAGACACGTCGGTATTGTCGGGAACGACCGTGTGCGCGTTATAGTCGAAGTGTTGGCCTGGTTGGTAAGCTGGGTCGTTGACGCCCCCTCGGAAGCCGGGGAGAGGTGCATTGGCGTCTCCACCACTGAAGTTTCCGTACGTGGCGCCATCGCGCGCCGTCATGTCCTGCCGATCGTTCACGAACTCGGTTCCAGTCCCGGAAGCAAAGGGCTCGCCAGCTCCGGCCATCGTGTTGCCACTGCCATCCATAAGGCTGTCGTTATTACGATTGCTGCTGCGACCGGCACCGGTCCCATACGCGCCGGGGCCGCCAACGTGTTCAGCTTGGCGGTTTCCCGCGCCTCCGAGACCGCTGACTCCCATGTTGTTCGAGTTTACAGTGGAGCCTATGTCGCTGCGTGTCCCGCCGAGGATGCCACCGGTGCCATTCCCTCGAACGGTGCCATGCTCGCCAGTACCGACGCCACGCCCACCTGCGACTTCGGAGGATCTTTGATTGTCCAAGCCATAGTTTCCGGACGACAGGTTATCTGAGCCGTAAGTAGTATTAACGTTGGAGAAGGTGTTGGGGTCGCCAGAGTCGCCGAAATGACGGCCGCCAGTAGTTGACCCCTGGTTACCGGAGCCATAGTTGTCAGAGGTCTGATGACCAGAGCCGATGTTAGAGAAGGGGTTGGTATTGCTGGAATCACCGAGGTGAGTGCTTCCGGTTGTTGGCTTGGTGTTGTCAAATTTATTACCTATCCAGAATGGATACATCGAGTCAGCGAGAGCCGAAAGGCAGGTTACACGCCGAATATATGACGTACCAGCAGTGCCGGTGGTATAAGAGTCTTGGGCCTGATTGGTATATGACATATCGAGAGGTTATATGATTGAATCTATGAATAATAAGGGTTCAGCAACAGAAGAGCATCAGATGAGAGCGAAAAGGACTAACCAGGTGGATATATGGGGCTGAGATATTGCTTGCTTTGTGTTGCAATCTTACATCCCTCAGACGCGGCGGTCTTATACTATGTCTAGGATGCATGTCGTCATGATATAGCCTTGACGTAGTGTTCTCGTCAGGGCTATCTTGCGCCGCTGCCTTCGACTCCAAGGTACGTTGGAGGCCCCATATGCAACAATTCGAGATCTTTCACACGAGTCAAACGTTTGCGCACCCTCTTTACCCACTTCAGGCTTAATGCGCTGCTTTCGTCGTGCAATGACATAGGCTTCTCCTAGTTGATTCAGTTGCCTGATTGACCCGCTCTCTAAGAGAGACTAATTTGGTTCTACTCAGTAGCATTATGTCAACATATTCAAGGCCCCACCCTGTACTTTTACACTCCAACCCCGTGATCCACCGTCAAACCTCATTGACGTGGCACTGCACCAACCCCAATTCCACCGGTCTGTCGACATTGTTCGGCGAAGACCGCTCCATTGAGTATTGGTGCGCAAAGTCCCAGAAGTGGCCGTCTCAGCTGGAAGGAGAGACATTGTGACCAAGTTCACAGATTATGTAGTGTTGAGGTCTAAATGTCTCCGAATCAATTGTTTCTCCATCGGATCATGGTCCTCGGCAAAGTCCGACGTGGTCAGCTGCGAAGCGTCACCGATCTTCTACTTTCCAACCCCAGCCTACTGGTCATTGCGCGAGTCATGCTGCTATATTACAGCACAACTTCACCATGTAAGTGTCGTCGTGCACCGCAGCTCGCACTGAACCCGACGTCTCTTGAAATAGTCGTGCGCAAGGTACTCTTAGCGGCTAAAGAGCTCGGCATTGGCGAGCAGATTAAGCTGGAGAAGGTCGGTATGTAGAATCGACGTGATCTTCTCTCGTAAAAAGACTCAGTTTTTCCGAGCAAGTGACGAACGCGTTGGATCCAATCAAAACGCAACACTGTCAGATCAATCCAAGTGCCAAGGTCAATGGCTCTCCTTTTCCCTAGTTTATTTCATACGAATTCTTCCGTACAGATCCCTACGTTGATATCCGATTCGGGCAAGGCATACTTCGGCTCCCAGACGATTGTTCAGTACCTCGACCACGTCGCTGGCGGGAACAAGATTATATCCCAGGCTGACTTTGAAGCTCGCGCCGACGCTTTGACGCTAGAAGCGATAGCTGATGGGGTTACGGATGCTGCAATCCTCATTTGGTATGAACACTTGCGGGTAAATTTCCTGCCCAATGACCATTTCCGAAACGTTCGCGACCGTATTGAATGAAGATACTTGACTCTATTTAGCCTGATCCTCAGCAGTGGTCTGCGTGGACTACCGGCCAGACTCAGAAAATACACCTTGGCCTAAAATGCCTGGCTAAACGCCTACCAAGTACTCAGCAGCGGCAAGACACCATCCACGGGACACTGCTTCCTGATCCAGCTATACCGGGCCCATTTCCCCTAGGGGGCATTGCCGCCGCTTCGACTCTATGGTATCTCGACACCAGGCTCAAAGATATGATCAACTGGAGGGAACTGGAGGAAGTTCAGGGCTTAGAGGATTGGTACAGGGTAGTTCAAGAACGGCCGAGTTGGAAAGAACTTTGACTAGTTCCTTTGAGAGCGCAAAGCTGATAGATGAACCTAGACTCCAATTTATAGAAGTGTCAACTGAGGGGGGATATAGGATACGAAGGAGACATGGCGCTGCTTTAATTGTAGACTCTATCTGAGAATATGCATGTTCCCTGGTAGGTGCAAACTAAACTCCAATCAGGTCACACTACCAGAGAGTCTAGAATACAACCCTTGGCGAAGAGTCTTAGCCTCTTTTCATATGCGATTACCTTCTATCTTCAGTGACATGGCTCACTGTCAAACCAACCCTCCGCTCGCCCATTTAGTCTCGACCGTTCAGTTGCCACAAATGATGATGTAGCTCGACAGTCGGTTGTCGAGCAGTAGATAGCACGTCCAGCTTTCTCAAGTCAGGATTAGAGAACGTTGACTCGGGAGCTGCATTCGCGATACGGCTATACCAGATCGTCGCGTTGGAGGCGAACGGAGAGCTATATAGAACAGTTCTAACTCATCTTAGCGGTTTAAAAGGCTTGCCTGGTTTTTAAGGTGCTTGGTTTAAGCCCACGCCTGTTCCACCTTCGTCGGACAAGATCGAAGCTCCGGCGCATTGCAATCATAAAATTGATGTATATCAGCTCTGGTCTCATCTCAACTAGACAAAATCACTTCTTTGACAAGACTTTCTTGGAGAGCTTTGTGGTTGTGGAAACTTTATCTTCGTGTGACAGCATCCTTCCACACGGGGTTTTCAATGCTTCGGCGATGCGATCAACCTGCAAGTCAATCATCCAATTGATATTGACCTCGACCGCTCTCTGGCGGATCTTATTCGCCGTCATGCAAACGCCTCAAGAGACACCGCCCCATCGTGTACGCATCCTCATTATGGGTGCCGCTGGTGTAGGGAAGACGACGATATTGCGCAAGATCTGTAGCGAAACAGAGACGCCGATCGTTCGGGATAGCAATGGCCAGGAGGTAGGCAACGCGGGTATGATCAATGCGCCCAACCTCAGCCAAATTTAATCTAGATAAGCGAGCTGCCTAGCTTGGTGCCAACAACTGAGGTCAGTACAAATTCCCCATACCGTCACCGTTGCGCTGCGGTACAAATCTGACAACGCAATGATTTGTTAGCGGGGTTTGCACGACATCAATCTCGAAATCACTTATCCAAGCAGACCAGGATTCGTTTTTCATGATTCTCGTGGACTTGAATGCGGCTCTGAGAAGGAGTTGAATGAAATCCGCGAGTTTCTCGTTCAAAGGGCAAATAATGAGAGGGATGCAGTGCACGTCATTTGGTTCGTCTCCAACTTTGCCCTTTTTGAGAATGTACGCTGAATGACGCACTTCCGGGTCAAAGGTACTGTGTATCTGCAAACAGTTGCAGGCCACTGGTCTCGGCGGAACGGCAGTTTTTTGAGCGGGGCCGAGGAGACGGTATGTATAGTGTCTGGAACGTGTCTTGGAGTAACTGCTTACAATCCTCTGCCAGTTCCTGTCGTCGTCATTTTCACGAAGCTTGACGGACTCATAGCAAAGGCTTTCGGCGAACTCAAAAAAGAGGGACTGACCGGAACCATTGCCCATCGAGAAGCACCGGCGAGAGCCGATCAACTACTCCAAACATATTTCGTGCGACCCATTATGGAGATGGCTCACCCTCCGATGGGCTATGTCTCCTTTAGAGGTATGTTTACCATTTGGCCTATGACTCAATTGCACTCATGCTTGGTTATTTAGGTCTTCACAAGCCCGGAGGTCAGTGTGCAGAGTTGACCCGGAAAACAGTCGACGCCCTACAACATAATCAGAACCTCCAAATGATGTTTGTGTTGGCGTCAAAATACGATCTTGAAGCAAGATCAAAGTCCTCAATGGTGAAGTGAGTTGATGTCGGTGACTACTAATTGAGTCCAACTTTCGACCTGATGCCGTTCCAGGATGCGAATGAATTGGAGGTACGAGACAGGTGAGTCTCTATGGTGCAGACTGCGGATGTAGCCGAGCTTAGGCCACTATAGATGAGGCTATAGTTAAGAAAATCCTTGTATACTTTCCACATGTGTGGGATGGGGTGAGCAGTCCGTCATACAATGTAGACCATATTTACTACCAAGCTGACACCCCTTCCTGTGCTCAAACAGTCTGATACTGTGAGTATCACACTGCTTGAGCTCAAGGTTCACAGCTGATGGATCATTGGTTGCCGCTGTTATACTAGTGGGTGAGTATTATCCTGCTTAAGCTTATGGCATATGACTGACAGACCACTGGTTGCTGCTGCATGTCAGGTGGTGAGTAGTATGCTGTTTGAGCTCCAGGAATGTGGCTCACAGACCATTGGCTGTTGCTGCCATTCCAGACAGTAAGTTTTATGCTACTTGAGCTTCAGGGATGTAACTAACAGACTAGTGGCTGCTACTGCCATACCAGTCAGTGAGTGACATGCTGTTTAAACTTCAGTAACACAGCTAACAGATCTTGCTGCCATGCCAGGGGGTGAGTGCTGTACTGTTGGAGCTCCAGCAATGGCTAATGGATCTTTGGTCATTGCTGTCATGTCAGGGAGTGAGTGTCCTGCTGTTTAAGCTGCAGGGATATGGCTGACAGACCATTGGCTAACCTGCTATGCTAGTGGGTGAGTGTCATGCTACCTAACAATTAATGTGATCTCCAGATGCTTGCTCACTGTCACCTTGATAGGGGGTGAGTGTCAGGCCAATTTAGCCCTAATGATACTGAAAAGACTGACTATTGCTACTATGATACCAGTGGGTGAGTGTTGCGCCACTTAAGCTTCAGGAATACAGCTGACAGACCCTTAATTGCTGTTACCATCTCAGGAGGTGAGTGATATGCTGCTTGAGCTTGAGGGACTTGGCTGATTGACATTGGTCACTGCTGTCACACCAGTGGGTGAGTGCTGTGCTACTTAAGCTTTAGTGAAGTGACTGACAGTTGAGTGTTGCTGCTGTGCCAGCGGGTGAGCATCCTATTGCTTGAGCTTCTAGGACACAGCTGATAAACCCTTGGTTGCTGCCACTACTCAGCAAGTGAGTGCTATGCTCTTTGAAGTCCTGGAATACACCTAACAGACCATTGGTTGCTACTGCCATGTCAGGGGGTGAGTCTAATGTTTCTTAATGTCCTAGGATGTGTCTGACACTCCTTGGTTGCTGCTGCCCCACTAGCAAGTGAGTGCTATGCTGCTAGAGTACAAAGAGATGCAGCTCACATCCTTGATTACTGCTGCCATTCCAGGAGGTCAGTCCTAACTAAACACTGCTGGATGGTGAGTTCCACTTGCTTCAATTATGTCTTGCTGCCCTTTCTTACCTCTACCACAACATCTACATACCTGGCTCAGCAAACATTATGTCTTACCATCCTGCCCCCCTTTTTCTCCAGCTAGCCCCCTTTCTTCCTCACATTGCTGCTGCTGTGACACCAGAGCCACCAGTGAGATTTCCTACATCAGTGGGCATCCACACCATGTCCTCTACTCACAGCTTATAAACTTCTGAAGGTGGCAGGTCAGATTAGAAGATTGGGGATTGTGGCAGGTAATGTCCATTCAACCTTGTCAGAACACATACCTCACTTTATTTGTCAAGGCACTTTCATTGTGGCAGATATTTGTTTCTGGAACTCCCAGCGGACCGAATCCTCGGGAACATCGGAAACAGAACTGTTATCTGCACTACAATGTGCACTTGATCAGTACCAGGAGAAGAAACATGATGTCATTCAGACAATATGTGAAATGCCGAGGCAGTGGCACAACCAGGATATACCGCTGGATCTTATGCAGCTGATATTCCAATATACGCCATGTAAGTCACTCCGTTCCTCCTCCTGAACCATATTCATTATCATTCTGTGCAGCTTCAAGTGCAAACAGGCCTCGAGCCTTGTGAGGGACATAGAGTTGTTCACCAACAAGTGGACACAATCTGGAACCCGTGGGGCTATTTCTCATATGTAGTCTAAATTCCATTCCATTCCATCAATTGAAACATTGCTGCACTGTTGTATATGTTCCTTTGTGCCATTTGTACAATGCGATGATGGGCAATGACCAGAATGAACGGTTAATATCCTGCGGCCTTAGAGACGGCAATAATGTTTCGTTGACGCGCCCCGGTAATACTTATAGATAACCAGCCGTACGCGAAGCAGACATTGTGAGGTATCAAGGAGCTGCTCAAGGCTAGTTTGGTTTATGGCTCGGTGAAAGACCGTCCCGCATGAACAATGAGATAGGTTTGGTAAACCACATGCGTCATGAATTATATAAGTCCATCGAAGAATACGAGATAAGTATGAACGACCTATGAAGAAAGCAAAAGATACGAAGTCCAACCGAGACCTTTGACTTTTCAAGGGGTACTACATTACCACCTCTCGGTCGCTCCGGTGAATGGAAGCGCGAAAGCATCCTACAGTCGCAATATGCGTCAACTTCTGATCATCATCTGAGACATAAGTCGAATCAACTCACAACGACCACTTCCTTGAATAGTGTGACGGTGAAATTTCCGCCGTTGAAGAGGGCCGACTGCTGGACCGTGGTGCGTTCAACGAAGAGGGTGTCATTCGAGATGGGGATAAGTGGGTTCGGGAGCGGGAAACTCATGGCCTCGAGTTGCGCGTCGGTGGGCGTATTGTTGCCGACGAATGGTGTTTCAATGGTAGGCGGGTTGAAGGGAGGCTCAGTGGGGTAGTTAGTGATGAACGTGGATGGCTTGTTCGTCGGCTTGAGGTTGGGATACGCAGTTCCATCGAGGACGGACGTGATGTTGCCGCATGCTAGCCGGGTCTTGTTGGCCGAGTGGATGACAATGGATCGTCCGAGAATGGAGAAGTCCTCTGAAGAACAAATTCATGTCAAGAGTTGTTCAATGCGTAAGAGGCGATTTTTGATCACGCACCAGGGAAGAATCGGACGAGGTTCGAAGAAAACGCAAACCTAGGAACCATTCCGGATGTGGTCCCTTGAAGAGGACCATGCTTCCCGCTGATGTCACCCATTTGACAGTACAGAGGGAACGCCGGATCGCAGGTTAAAGATTCTGTCACGTTCATAGGGTCCAGGTGACCCAAGGCCTAGCGAAGCCGAGAGTTAGAACACGATGACTCTGATAACCGGATTCCGGCGAACAGAACTCACAGAAGCGCAATTACCATCCGCAGAGATAGGGTTGGTGTGGAAGTGGTACAGGTATGGCGAGTTCTCGTTGTCGAACAAGCCTTCGATACCTTCGAAACTGACGGCCGATAGACGCCCGTCAAGGTGCCCCGTGAACGTCATTCGAGCTTCGATGCCATTGCCAACAATGAGCGAGCGAGCGTATAAGCTCACGTCCTTAGTGGTGGGAAGGGCAAAAGCCGCGAGCGGAAGTGATGCGAGGGCGAGTGCACGAAAAAACATGGGCAGTGTGCTATACGCCACAGGGTGGTCCGATAAGAAAATGCCTCTTATGCATGCTACAAATATCTAGCTCACCTTATAAAAGTTCGTAAACGGGGATTAAAGTGCGCTGGGTAGGGCGATAAGAAGTGCGAAGAGGGGGAGGATGTAAAAAGTTGTCGTGAGGGAAGTTGTCGAGTTGGATACCTGCTTTTTATAACCAAGGGAGGCGATCTCGGCCAAGCCAGGGAGTGCATTGCTCACGATACCAAAGAGCGGTGCTCTCGGGCATACAGGCCAACACGGTGATAGCCTCACACAGCCATAGGGTTCCGAACCTCCACCATCATCTTACTGCATTGCAAATTTGGACACACCCGACTTTGTTTGTTTGGTCAGTGAGAACTGTACAGCTTGTTTACGGCATCGGGTGGTTCGACGGCTAACGGGAGGTGCCCGTCTTACACCCGGATGACTGGCCCCCCTGGTCAACGGCCAGGGGCAATGCTGTTTATATTAGTTGTATACCGTTTGTACAATAATTAACAATGAATGATGATATGTAGTCAAAGCTCATGAAAAACCGAACTGGCGGTGGGGCCGGCCGTTCAAGAAGTTACTGCTCAGCAGTAAAAGGTACAGACGCGTTTGACTAGTACAGACATCAGTATAGATCGCAACGATAGGACGCATTGGCCGTTGTAAACTCACTGGGTACTGCATCGGCATCTTAACGGTCACCTGGGTCCCATTGATGTAGGCAAGCGAGCTAGTCATGGTCACGTTGACGTTCAGCGACTGCCTCAAGGTCATCGCATTATTTGGCAAAGCGAAAGGAAGGTTGTTGAGCTGGGTTGCGTTGGGCGCGATGTCTCCGTCGAAAGGCGCGGCAGTCTGCGGGGGATTGGATGGGGCAGTCTTCGGGTAATGTGTGACGAATGTCGAGGACTTGTTTGTTGCTACCATGCCATCCGAGCTTGCTGTGCCGTCGAGGGTCGATATGATATTCCCACAGGCTAGCCTGGTTTTGTTGGCGGAATGAATGACAATAGAACGGCCGAGAATGGAGAATGCCTCTGTAAACGAGATCGAGATCAGGGCCTGGTAACTCAAGAGGACTCTTGGAGCACGCACCTGGGAAGAACCTCAAGTAGTTATCTGTGTATCCGAAGGCATCAATGCTGCCATCGAGAGTGCCATTCAGCTTGCCGTGCCTGCTGCTCAGATCTCCCTCCTTTTTGATTTACCCGTTGAAGTCAGATATTGCATAGCCCGTCGTAAACAAAGAGTCTCGCGCTTACCTGGCAGTACTGCGGGAAATAGGGATCACATGCAAGAGATTCCGAAACTGCGAGAGGGTCGAGATGCCCAAGTGCCTAGAGAAATTCGATCTGAGCTTTACAGTTGATGAATAGACGGAGGAATATTTACTCACTGCCGTACAGTTTCCATCCTCGCCCACGGGATTTGTGTGGATATGATACAAGAAAGGGCCCGGGAGCGAAGTGTTGGCGAGAAGACCGCTGTCCACCTGCACCTTCACGAACGTGCCTCTCCCGTCGGTGTATCCAGTAAATTCGAATGATGCATTGATACCCTTGGCTTTGTTGACAACATCGGCTCTAGCATACAGCGTTGAAAGTGCCTTCTGTTTCTGACGCTTGTGACTTGGGAGCGCGGCGGATAACGAAGCGGACAAAAGGGAAAGAATGACGAAGAAGCGCATAACCTTAAAATAGACCAAATAATCAGCACCTGTTTCCTCCAGGAAGTTAGCTTGAGCCTGACCTGTAGTTATGATGAGTAGTCGTGGAACGTCGGTTTAAGCGTCAAGCGAAGAAGGCAACCAGGCCAAGCGAACTGAAAGAGGAAATGGTCGTGAAATTGGAGATGGAAGAATGAATGGGGGAGAATGATAGGGAGAGAAAACCACATGCATGTTAGTATTTGGTTCTTATAGCTTTGGACAAAAGCAAAGGCCAAAGCGCCCGTGCTCGACCAGCCTTAAGGGAACCGCATTGTATCCGGCACTTTGTCCTGTGTTCAGGGTCTACTACTGGATCGACAATAGCAGCAACACGCCATGGACAGACTATTATTGGCCAGTTTTGTGATCGCACGCCCGGTATCCAGCAACGACGAAAAAGACACAGTCACAATCGCGTACTGGCGGCCAGGGAAAGGCGTGATTCATTGTGTCGATCGTCCCATTCACCCGACGCAGCCACGATCCGACAATCGGAGTTCCAAAGCAGTCCAGGCTTGATAATGCGCCACTCTCCGAGGAAATGCTGTTCCACAAATAGACATGTCGCTCTTGTTGCGCCGCTGACTGATGAATGGAGGCTTTTTTGTGCGCTTACAGATGATGGTCCACATTGAAACCGCTCGAACTTTCTACCATGTTGAGCACAAGTACTCCATCCCTCGCATTTGTCTCCGTCAATCGATCAGTCTGAGAATTATTCATGGCTGGAATGACACCGCAGGCATCATCTTCAGAGCCTCTGGTGCCATTCTTCAAGAAGCGAACTAAGGGTCGGGCAGCCACCAGTCGAGTCCGCGAGACATCGCCAACTGCAGGTCCTTCATCATCATCTGCCACACATGTGTATGCGCCACCGACCACGTCTGACGTGGTTCTTCCAACGAAGAAACTGCAGAGCTCCCTCTTCATACAAGGCTCCTCGAAGAAGCGCCGGAAACTTGGTGGGCAGGACGACGACGAGGATGCGCCTACGAATCCAGACGGGCCTTCCATCAACTGGTCGTCCAAAGGTTCGAAGGCTCGCCTAGAAGCAGGGATGGAGCTTGCAGCAGAAGAAGCTGAAGAGATGGAAGAGGAGCTACGACGGAAGCGGCGGCGGGATGAGAACGATGGGTACGATCCAGACGAGGATACCAAGGATGCTCTGTCGAAGGACGGGAAGTATCGCGGGCAGAAAGGATACCAAACGCTGATAAGGAAGAAAGAAGAGGTGCCCAAGGCTGCGAGGGTCGGACCACAAAAGAGTAACAACACGATCCGAACGGTGACCTTAACGGACTATCAGCCGGATGTGTGCAAAGACTATAAAGGTGTGTAGACAGCCTCGAGGTCAGGTTATAGGAAACTGACTGGCGCTCTCGATATAGAAACGGGCTATTGTGGTTTCGGTGATACTTGCAAATTCTTGCACGACAGAGGAACATGTGAGTGCAAGCCTAGCTTGTGAATTGGACTGTTAGATTGACACCGTCCTCTTCGAAATTCACGATAGACCTCGCCGGATGGCAACTCGACAAACTTGCAGAGAAGGCAGCTAAGCAAGTCCCAGGCAAGGACGAGGAGTCCTCCTCAGATGACGAAGAAGATATCCCTTGGGCATGTTTTATATGTCGCAAACCATATACAGACCCAGGTTCGCTTTTCTTTTCTTGGCCCTAACGAGTAAAGTCCGAACGAACACTAACTATCCTTGCGTTTCTTAACCTGTACAAAAAAAAATCTCCACGAAACCAGTTGTCACCCGCTGCTCCCATTACTTTTGCAGCGCGTGCGCCATCAAACGATTCGCTAAAACGCCAAAATGCGCCGCTTGTGGCCAACCGACAGGGGGGATGTTCAACCGAGCAGACAAAGTCATCGAGAAGATGAAGGAGAAAAAGAAGGCCGACGAGGAGGCCGAGGCAGAGGAGGCAGGAGATATGCCGGGCGGAGTGGAAGTGGAGGGCTCAAAAAGTAACAGCGATCAGGAAAGCAATTACAGTGCAAGCGACTAAAGGACTGCTTACATGGCTCTTATACATATGTTCCCATCGTGCTCGCTCCTTAGATGTTGGTAATAGGACCACTGTACAGAAAAAAAAAAGCCAGTCGAGATGGGTTAAATGAGATCGATGAGATCCAGGACATTCAGCATTGACAAGTGCGTTGGGGATGATAGCGACGACAACAATGAACCAATAAGCAATGAGGAGAGCGATGGGATCGTCTGGCATGGCCCGATCCATGCAAGTGAGTGGGGAAGGGGAGGCTAACTGGGGAGAGTGCGGAACAACATGTATAGGCAAATAAACGAGGGTATGCTAAAAACGGTTGCACTGACTATATGAGGTTTGAGGTGCGAAGATTGTCCCGCAATACCATATCGCGCTGTGAAGTCGGCCGGGTATATTAGATCAATCACACTTGAAGAAGGACACCGTACTCACCACTGTATAGTAGCAAAAAAATATAGGGAAAGAGGAGACATAAGTGAGCTGATGTATCATGCGTGTATATTTACAGCCCGATCAAACGTACCACTCGTAATGATAGCAGACGTTTGATGCGTATCCTGGACACAGTGTTTAGACAGAGACCAAGTGGTATGTCAGATACATGATAGGCTCACCGTCACACTCGTCGCATAAACATAGAACTCCCGCTCCGGCAGCTTCGAGTCCTTCTTCCGGATCGCATCGAACTTATGCTTGAAGTAGTTGAGGATCGAGTCGTAGTCGTTCGGCCGCTCGGAGTACGAGACCATGTATGTCGATAGCTTAACCCCCGAGGCAAGCTTCCGCCGAAGGAGATCACATTTATTCAAAAAGAGTCTACCCGTGGTCAACATCGCAATTAGTAACTGTAGTTTAGCATACGATGCGTTTAGAGATCAATGACTCACACAAGGGGGACCTTTTGGAGGATTGGATTCTTGCACAGATCTTTCCATAGGATGAGAGAATCTTCAAGTCGATTGACGTTCGCATCCTCAGCCAGCACTTGGTCAAAGACGGACACCGGCGCCAGGAAGATGATGGCTTGGACTGTAGGACTTTAGGCTAAGCGCTGAATTGAAGTCAAGATAGGAAAAATCAGACTGTACCGTTATCAAAGAAAGGCGCCCATGTTGCTCTCTAAAGGGACCGAACGCGTCAGAAGAATATGCAACACGAATAAGAGTCAGACTTGCCTGGCTGCGAGAGCCTCCGACATCATCTGATAGGATTGGGGATCAGCTTATAATAACGAAGACGACAATGGGAGCCATGCTCACATATTCGCCAATCCAACGATTTATCTCCCGACGTTGGTAATTGAAAGCAGTGTTCCACAACCCCGACGGTTTTCAGTCGAGCGTTGAGAATGTCGTCTGCGGAAGGAAAGGCCAATTAGAGGTAGCACAGAAGAATGACAAGCGCGTCTACTCACTGTCAGTCGGCACGTAATTACTCGAGGTGATCCGTTCCATATCGTTCAGGAAACTAGGATCCATGTCAGAGCCTCATTAGCATTGAGCAACTAAGGAGGTTCGCTGAAAAAACGTACAATCCGGAGCTTTCTGACAGATTGATCTTCTCTTGTCTCAGGATTTCTTGGACGATCGGATTAGACCACAGATTCATCATATCTTCGCGTGCTTTGTACAAGATTTTGCTTGGCTCATCCATATTGCTGGCGTCTCCGTTAGGCTGCTTCCATACGTGTCCGCTCCGAACGAAGACCTCTTGGTCGTTGCCATGGGTGGTCCATGATAGATGATTGTAACCCTCTCGACCACCCAAGGCGTCCCCTCGATAGTCCTTCGAGTCAGGTGCTGCGAGCCTTTCCGTCAGGACTTGCTCGGCTCGCAAGAGCGGCATCAAGCGAACTTTGTAGTCGGAGAAGTCGTTCGTGTCACAGGTGTCGAGCGATATGGAAGACCTCGTAGACATTGTATCCAGACTCATCCTTGGGTAAGCCACACCGCTGGAGTCCGTACCCCATTGAGCAGCGCTTGTATCCCATTTATCGTCGGAGAGAACTATTGGTGATCGGTTGCTTTCAGGTGACTTGGGTTGAGGAGCATTGTCCGCAGCAATGACCGCTTCAAGAATCCGACGAACGGATTTGACGAGATTGAGCTGGATGACTAAACGCCACGACATGCGCTCGTTCTGGAAGGCATTTGAAGAATATAATAGTTGGAATTGTTTGATCGTCGTTGACTTTCCAGACTCAGATTGACCTATGGAATGGAGTTCGGCAGTTAAGAAGGCGCAACAGGAACTAACCAAAAACGCCACACCACTGACCCAAGAGAAGTAACCGAACGATCTTCTTTTTCTTGAGACTCTCTTTCTCGGCACGAATAGTCTCGTCAATCTTGTCACTGATGACCTTGGCTTCGGTCTCTCTCTTGATTCGTATCGCGGCCTGTTCCGGTGTTTCATTTGCTGCCGGCTTAATGGCGAGCCAGAGCGGATCATCCTTTTCGTATTTTGCACCCATTGGATGATGGATAGCGTTGAGAGTAGTGAGGAGGGTTAGAGTCGGATAGATGCCTATCTCTGAAGAGAGTCAAGGTGTGAATTATAGGGGATTTGGGTCCAAGAGACACCGAGACGACAGTTTGGTGCGCCGAAGCAGGATGCCAGCACCGGGTCCAAGCGTGTGACTGAAGCCCACGCGCTATCGAGGACTCCCCACCACTATGAGACAAGCAACCTCAGGGACACCAACTCGATCCTATCGTCGATCCGCCGGTCTTCTCCTCTCAACTCGACACGGCAGTCAGCGGTGGCGGATATTCTGTCCGTGACTGACCCGGCTCATGCATTTACCCATTCCACGCGTCTCCGGCAAGCCCGCTAAATCCAACCCCACTCCTTCGCAGGAAGGTCGAGATATCATGGAAGTTCGATGCGTCATCTTCTAGCTTTATAGGCGTCGTGATTAGGTCCTACGGTTAGGTCTGTGCTTCCACACTTCTAACCAAATCCAACTCAGTTCGAACCTTCACCTCTCAAAGTCATTTCAACCCAACAAAAATATTATATCTGTTTTGGGGGTGTCGAAGCAATGCTATGAGCATCGATCAAGTTATCCGCTGGTGCTTTGGTCATGGAGGTTGACGTGGATCGCAGAGTTGACCCAGCAATGATCATGTTGCTCAAAGACGAAGGCCCATGTCTCATTCGCCGGCGACCCACTCAAGCGCCACTGTTTCTTTCGAGCAGCTTGGACCCAGTGCCTTGCACCTTCTTGTCTCATTGCCTCGTGCTATGTCGGAGCTTGTGACCAAACATTCCATGTTACAACTTTCACGGAGCTTTTAAGCCATGCCCGACCCCCAGTTCGAACTGATTTGGCTTCCGAGCTCACACTTGGCGCTTTAAGTGGCACTCGGTCTAGCCTTGCTCGACAACTACCTTTTGACACTCCACGAAAGCTCGATACTACGCCTACGCCCACTGGACGAAATTGACTGCGACGAGTGCTCTTTGACTTATCAGCCACCATCGAGAGCCACATTCTGGCAATGAAGCTCTCCGCTTTCATCAATATTGCCTGGGATTTCCTGGTCCTCTTCCTTCAGTAGCCCTCTGTAGGCTCGTGCCGAAATCTGCCCGAAGGCGTTAACCTCGACGACCCGCTGCCGCAGTGCCGTCGTTCTTTGCCCTCCATCCCAATGTCTCAGCGAAGAAGGAGGTTCTATATATTGCGACAACAACTCCCTTCGAAGTTCCTTGCCCGCGACCCCGCGGACTTGGCTCCGAACCACGTGTCACAATTATGGCGTCGTCTGCGAATTGCGGCCCTGGCCCTCTACATAACCCTCACAGAAACCACCCAAAATCACGAGAAATTGAGATTCCCTAGATGACCCCGATCATAAACACACAAGCACTTCAAGCGCCGTCCTATCAGCACTTGCATTTCCTCTATGGAGCACAGGGCCATTCTTGTTCTCACCTGAATGATAAAGCATATTGGTCGCTCGTTTAACTCGCTCGTAGTCCTCTCGAGGTGATATGACACGTGGTGTCCTTGCTGGGGTTCTAGACGAAGCTTGCCGGCCATCGACAAGAGTGGATGCTGACGACACGACCCGGTTCAGCGATAGTGTTTCTTGCGATGATGCAATGGGGGTTGTCGTTTCGGTTATCTGACTTCTCCGCTTTGCCCCGCCCCGCAGGCCACGCATCCAAGAAATTACGGAAGGCATCGTGTTGTAGGGAAGGGGATTGGGGGAATGACTAACGCGTTAAAGGAGTAAGCTCGAGTGGCTAGCTGAGACCGTTACGGGAGCCGGGGCTTGATTTTCGTTCTAGATAGTGGGCTTCGAGTGGGTTATTTGAACGTCCGAGGGTGTGCGAGACCTCTTCTCTCGTACACACTCAGTCGTGTAGCCCCAGATCTCAGTGTCTGAGAAAACCGAACACGAAAACATTTTCCATCCTTGAAAGAAAAGAGCTCTGAAATCGCTGACTCAGACATTTCCACCCTCACACACCCCGCCGTTTCACGATGTGCCCCAATCATACCAGGAGGTTCTGCAGCTATCGCTCCTCATTTTGGCATACCTAATCTCATCCAATCGCGGAATGATCGCGCCGCACTTTGTAGTAGGATGCGAACCTTGCATTGGCTCGTGCCACTTGGTGTCACTTGAGACATAAGTCATGTTTTCTTCCCAAACACGTCCCGCCTGGGTGCGGTGATTGGGACAGCACCAGAAAGGCACTTCCGACCGCCCCCTCTGCCCATGGGGGGTTCGGGTAATCTCCCAGTCGCAACATTGGGTAAAACAATGAAATTCGCAATCTGAATAACAGTTGTCTCTCAATAAGCGCGCTCCAAAGGCCAAACTTAGAGCTTATGCCCTGCACAATCGTGGCCCTGCGACGGGTCGCTCCGGGGAAGCTTCTATGAAGACATCCCCTTGGATGCCAGAATCTCTTAACGAAATATTGAGTCGGGTCAGGGCACATGCTGTCTCCATATCCTTGGTGATCCCAAAGCTAATAGACCACCGCCTCGGTAATCTATGTCTTGAAGCATCCTATCCCTCACAAAGGTCGGTCTTTCACTTATAGATCGGGCTGCACCCTACGTGTGGAACTCCAAAATAGGATAAATATCGGATGCGCACGATAAAATAACCAGTGCTTCTGGTCAGAACAGTGGGGGTCCTCCTCTAGTAAACCTATCGTCGAGCCGAGGTTGAGTATCTCAGGGGGGTCGAGGGGTCATGGTATTGGAGGTTGCCATGAGTTCTCCTTGGTCTGAGACTGAGTCCCTTGTCTGGGATGCCGTTCGGAAAGAGAGCCGAATAATTTCGCGAAGCGACCAGTTAGATGCGACGTGTCGCAGGTCATTCTCCACGTCAGATTGTCAAAAGTCCTGTTTCCGAGCCAGGTTGTTCGCCGGAGCATTTGAGGGCCTTCGGGCTTTCACTCCACACGAGGGCTGTAATCTGAGACAAGGGCCCGCCCGTTCTGGCCCCAAGGCGAAAGGCTTTCACAGCCCGGATCTCTTCCCCTGAATTAGCCTCCTCGTAGCCTATCAAACCTCAGGGGAATTAACATGAACGAGGCATGGCACACGAACAGCTGCCACCAGCCTGGGCCGAATTAGACAACGGTTATTGGATCACATTTGGAGTGCACAGTTTATAGTCTTGATCCCTGCATGCATCCGTGAGTTGGTCAGATGAAATTCGAGAGGTTCTTAGACATGGTGGTCATCATTACACTACCTTGATGGCGGAGCCAACATCGCTGTGAGGCTACGATCGTATCTGGTGTAGAGCATACTGCTTCCATGCTGCAACAGACACACAGAAGCGCTCTCTGAGGATGAAAAGTCCTCCTTGTCTCCGATATAGGCTTCGCAGCACCCCTCCAGCTTGATTCCTGGGTGCGAGAAGAGCTGCACGCTTCAGACTCTGGCCTAAAATGCAGACGTGCGAGAGCACTCACCAGCGGACGTAACGCGTCCCGCCATGGGCTGGGGGCCTGGGGGTCAATCCGCATTCGATTGGTCCGCAAAACGGTTCGCTTAGCAGCCACGTTTAATCATGTGCTAGCACTCATTCTCCGAAGCTCAGATCCTATGGCGTCTCAGCAACCGTCCTCTCGCATAGTAGCGCTGAGAGAGGACCGCAGCTTGGCAGTAGATGTCAGTGCAACATGATGTCAATCGAACATTAGAATTAGACGGTGACTTCAGGTCTCATTGGTTACGTACATGCGTCCCACTTTGTCCAATCGGGGCAGCAAGAACCTGGATGGGATATATTACTTCATTATCTGATTGGTTGCTTAACTGGTATCATTCCATCGCTGATGTACCAGGTAACTTGCCCTCAAATCAAAGGAGTAATGCGACCAATGTATTGAAACAATATATGCAAAGCACGAAATACAATCACTCCCAGGATGTCGCCGCCGCCGGAGCGGTGTCTCCCCATGAGGCAGTACCGGCAGGGTCTGCAGCCCAGTCACCTGCTCCCGCTGCAGGGTCAGACCAGTCCAAACCTACGTAGGAAGCGAGGTGCGTCAGTACGAGCATGAATGCAAAGGAAAGGCATTTCTTACCTGCTTGTGCGGCACCAACCGCGCCAGTGGCGGTACCCTGCACGTCCCAGTCCGTCTGTCCCACCGGCGCCTCTGCAGCAGCCTCCTTCGCCAGCCGCGAATCTTCCTGCTCCTTTTCAATCTCATCAGGATCACGATAGAAGAACATGTCCACCATGACATTCCAGCCATCAGGTGTCCTCGGGACCGTGCCCTTCAGCCTAAGAACCTCCCTGCAGAGCATCCACCAGATCAACCCGATCGAGTGCTTGGCTTTGTTATTGGTAGGGATGGCGACATCAACGTATTTAAGGGGCGCGTCGGTATCGCAGAGTGCTATGACAGGGATGTTGACATATGACGCCTCACGAATGGCCTGGTGATCAACTCGCGGGTCGGTGACGATGAGGAGACGAGGTTCCTTATACTGCCGGGTGACATAGTTTGTGAAATTACCAGGGGTGAATCGTCCTGCAATGGCTGTGACACCGGTGTTGGCGGCGAATTTTAAGACGGCGCGGTGACCATAAGGACGTGCAGAGATAACGACAATATCCTCGGGTGCCATGGGGGCGATGATACGGGCGGCAAGAACGAGTTTCTCCCAGGTCTTGCCAATGTTGAGGAGATGAACACCTGCATCTCGACGTCAGATTGGGCGTTTCAGCCTCATTCACAGCCCAGACGAACCATCAGCGCGTCGTTTCCAAACGTACGGCAGCATCGCGCTCTCGCAGCTCTTGCTCCCAATGTGACATTGTGCAGCAAGCATCAACGAGATATCGTCATCTGTAGGGTTGAGCACGGCAGGAACCTTGGATCCAAGGACTGCTGCTGCCTGTCATGTATGGGAAATTAGCCTGGTTCGACACTGTTTAAGCAACGAGAAGCGTTAACCTTTGGCCGCTGGTTATACTTTAAGTTTCCTCTCTTCATTGCTGTTTGTGATCGCGACGGACGTTGGTGGCGCGCTTTCTGATGATTCGGATCTAAGCTGGGAAAAATCTGACCGGGACTTGATGTAATAAGCCGTAGAAATGTTCGACATCGATGCGCACAACGGGGTTACTCTGCACTACTCGTCTTTCCCATCTAAGGAGTTAGTATTGGGCGCGAGAGCGAGCATTATTTTTATTGACATCGGAAGGGCGACAGAAAAATATTGACGCAGTTGGCAGCACGACAGCCGCGAAACAAATGCATGACTTCCCTAACTCCTTGACTCTCTGTCATTAGAAAGGAACTTGTGCTACTTGATTAGTTTGCTCAATTCGGAGGGCTCGCTTTAGTGGCTTTGATGCTCGTTAGCAAGATTCGTTGACCATATCCCGCCCTTTAGACAGTCCGCAAAACATGGATGCCGCAATCTGTAGAGTAAGATAAAACGATCAAATACACGATATGGGTATCCCCACTCTTACCGACCTCTTGAGTTAGCAGTGTGAACGTACTTATATATGACGCGTACTTCGGCCGGGAATGTGCCGGTGGCCGCGTCCGCGTTCAGGGGCTGCAATCCTTCCATTGTCGGTCGAGATTTAGATTTCTTTCTTCTCAGTCCATCCCAACCCCATAGAAACATGCCAAAGGCCACAGCAGCGCAGACCAGTGCGAAGAAGGAAGCTGCAGCGAACGCCTTGAAGCGCAATCAGGTGGGTTTGATTCTTAGACTGCGGGCGATCGCAACGACAAGGGCTGACAACCTGGTCGTACAGGCGTGTCACCAAGTATGGTTTACCTCTTGTACTCTATCCGTGCTGTTTAACTGACTCTGTGTCTTGCCTGGAAGTGTCGGAAGAAGAAACTGGTGAGCTTCGATGTCCAGGACTGATCAGGGACATCACTAATATAAGCTCCTACAGAAATGGTGATAGGCTCAATGTGTTGCGTCCTAGCGAAGACTTACCTGATCATGATTTAGTGACGCCCAATCGCCTTGTTCCACTTGTGCTAAAACACACGCCTTCGCGGTGAGGATGAATCCGGTGACGGCCCCAGCTGAGCCACAGTGCACATATGATTCCGCAGCTGTGGTGGACTCTGCAAGGCTCCAGGAGCTGGAAGCCAAGATTGGTGAGGATCCATGAGGTTTATCGAACTGTGAATGGCGACTGATTATGCCATCAGCGAGCCTTGAGGGAATAATCACATCGCAATTGCCCATCTCTCGATCAACTGAAGCCGCTGCTTCGAGTGTAGATTTGCCAGCGGTACCATCGTCCGCATCGCCGCCCGATGGGACTTTGTTCAGCAGTACTCCGTCCGGCTCTCAGACAAGGTCGCCCCCAAACACGTCTATTTCCGACCCATTTTGTACAATGTCCTACTCGGACCCTACCTCTACCTTACTATCTGGTATTTTGCCAAGTCCACCTCTCCATCAACAACCGTATCAACCTATGTCGTCGAGCTCCGGAGGGGCTTCTCACTCTGATCCTCTCTCTGACTTCAGCAACATGGGCCATTGCGCAGGCCCTGCCTCTGATCAGCCTTTCTCCTATACTCCGCAACATTTCTTTCAGATGATTGATCCGTCATGGCCAGATAAGATACCTCCACCCGAGCTCCTCCATCACCTAGTCGACACATTTTTTACTTGCGTGCCACACGCGAATCGGGTCATACACAAACCGACGTTCATGAATTCACTTCTCGAACATCCTTCTCACTTGTCCTTCCCGTGAGTCTCGAATGAGTGGGAAACTTTCTCCTGAAGTGATTGATATATTCTGGGGACTGCATTTCGTCCTTCGTAGGCACCCGGTGCTATTGCACGCAATCTGCGCAATCTCTTCGCTATACACTCCGGTCGTCACTGAAGGGAGTGAGATGAACATGTGGCATGTTGGGCCAGACACTCTCTTCCATTCGGCAGTAGCCCCCAAACGTTGGAACAAGGATTTTCACGATTGCCCGCCACCCCCAACCGTCTATTCGAGGCTAGATGATAAGTCAAGAAAGATGGAAGAGACTGGCTTCGGAATGAAGCACGCCGAGTGGTGCATGGATGGTTGGTTAGAACCCGCTCGTACTGGGCAGAAAATCACACAGCTGTTGCAATGTGATTATATCCCCGTCTCTGAGCTCGATTTTTACAATCTGACGGGATAAATTTCCTCTATTTAGCGCAGCTCATAATCACCTGGTATTTCTACAGTGTCGGCCGAGCAGTGGATGTAAGCATATGGACCTACGCACATGAATATATGCAGCTCCTGACGAGACTTGATGTAGTTATACGTCTCTATTGGCACTATTTGTCGTCTCATCCTCCCCATCGGTGCGACCTCCTGATTCATGGTAGTGCTTTGTCTATAATCTCATATACCATACACGCAGGCCTCAACGCAACTGATCCCTGGGGGCCACTCTCTCGGCAAAGGTATAAGGAGCTCGTGATGGCTCCAGCCGATCCAACCCCGGAGCAGGAAGAGACCTTCCGGTGAGAATTGATTGTTACTGCTCGTGTTGCAATTATATCATAACTCAACAGCCTCTGCTCCTTAGGAATATTTTCTGGCTGTACGTCCTCTTCCACCATCGCCAAACCGTCTCAAAGATATTTATTGTTTTGCTATGGTTATAGGACGTACACAACTGAACGCATTTTATCAGCTGGAACTGTCTGGCCCATGACTTTGCAGTAAGTCGTCCTGTTGACGGACAGGACAAGTTTAAACCTGGTACTTTAGGGACGAAGACGTCAGTCAGTACCTTCCAATACGAGGTGTCGATTTCCCCGGAGAGGTGAGACAAGGCATGGCAAGTGGACAAACCCGTGCCTTTCTTAACCTCCTATTCCCCTACACTGCATCTGTAGTTTATACCCAAAAGCGGACGTCAACGCCTCAACACACCCAAAGCCGTTGTCACTCATCCCCCTGAAATCACAGACTCCTTCACGCTCTACATTAAAGCTACCGTTCTACTCGGCAAAGTCAAGACCTTTAACTATCGTTTCAAGACGACCTATGAGGATTCCGTTGGTGGTACGCTGGACCCCAGGGAGACTACCCAGTTTCAGGTGCTTGATAGCGTCATCCAAAAGTTCAAAGCAAGCATTCCAAAGGAGTTCCGAGAGCCAATGACCGCCGATGGGAAGATGGACCCAACGCTGCATATGGCTCTACTTCTTCCTCACGTGTGAGCTCGATTCCTCATATGATTTTGTATCTTACGCTCTTAAACGGACTTGTTTTTGTGTTATTTAATGGACAGAGCGACGATTCTTCTACATGATCCTCATGCAGATGTCAATTCTCCTAACTGCATGTCTGCAGAGCGTATATTGACTGCGGCCAGGGCTATATTAGACTCCCTCTATAAGGTGACTACCGTGCCTGCGAAAATCCACGTCTCCGTATCTGACGTCGTTGTGTTAGTTGACGGCCACTTCATACGACCTCCTCCTCCTAGACCATGCCTGCTCTGTGAGTAACCTTAAACCCACCCTCCCCCTTTAATCACGCCTAATTAAACCGTGATTCGCGTCCTAGTTTTGTTGGTTTGTCTGCGCAACGGCGTTAATGCGATTCCTCAAGGCGAAGATCTTAGCTGGAGACGAAGCCGAGACCAGCAAGCTAAGTTCTGAAATCCAAGTCGTGCGGTGAGATATAAATTGAGTAACGGACAGAGTGGTGTATCGCTAAATCCATTATCTCGATGATAGCTTTATGCTCGGCAACCTTGGCTCGCGGTATGAATCTACCCCGTAGCCATGTTGTCATTATTTTCTGACCTCCCTGTTTACCTCACCAGGACTATTTGTGGGCTCAGACAGAGTGGGTGGTCTTCATGCACTTGAATTTACTGGTTCCCCTTGCTGAAGTCATTTCCTCACGACAGTAATGATTCTCGAGGACAATTATGCAGATCAGATTATGCCCCTTCTATCAGCAGGGTGCTCATCGCCTCCAATAATGACACCAGTGGTGACTCCGAAGGCACCAGAAGGTTTTATGGGAGGCCGCGATCGACCGGCACCGCATGAGTGGTGAATGATACGAGGTCCGTTTTGACTTATAGGCTTGTAAATGGTAAATCCCTCAATGTGATTGTTAGGCACGCGTTGCATAATTACACGGCGTTCCCTTTGATATTATGCCCACTTTGTATTCGTGAGCGTTAGTCCATCGTCTTAACGGTGGGGGAGACATCGTAGTCGGCACCAGTCTTGCTCCCCACTTCTTCGAGTGTCACTCCAGGCGCTAACTCCGTCAATGTCATCTTCTGTGCATGTCGGTCGATTTCGAAGACACACTGTAACGAGGACGGCAGGCTATAAATATTGGTTCAGAATCAAAGATGCAGCACAGAACGCACCAAGTCGGTGATGATCTGCGAGACGCATCCAAGTCCTGTCAGAGGCAGATCACACTTCTTCAGGATCTTATGTTTCCCCCCTTTGGCGACGTGTTCCATTAAGACTACGACCTTTTCACCAGATACGTTAGCTATCTAGCGGCCCAACGGTGGAGAGAACATTGAATACCTTGGTTCCTTCGGGGTTTGAGACAAGGTCCATGGCCCCTCCCATTCCTATGCGACGGTGTCAGTATACCCCGTGTTCTCCTCAGAGGATATGCTATTTACCTTTGACCATCTGAACAGAATAGGGTGAGCGCTTGAGTTGAGAAATCGTCTCCTTGAGGGTTTCAAGACGTACCTTTCGTGGGATCATGAAGTTGGCGAGATCGCCAGACTGAGATACTTGGAACGCCTGATCGTGCGATAGAGTGCAAATCAGCAGCGTTAAATATATATATAAGCGAATTAACTTGCCCCAAGCATTGCAACGTCCACATGACCACCGCTGAGGTCAAAGATCGTGTCAGACGTCAGGTCATAGCTCTTGCATTCAATTTAACGCACCGGATCATACCAAAGCTTTCGACGCTATCGAAGATGGATGCGCCGGGAAGCAAGGTGACGGTCTCCTTCCCAGCGTTGATGATATCACTTGAATGCCGGTCAACAATCTTATCCAAGTTTATACAAGGCGGCTCCTAACTCACGCATCTACCATAGGTTCTATAGGGTATGGCCCAAATCCTAGTATCCCGTTCTCCGACTGAAGGTGGACTTTGACTCCTTTGGGAACGAACGACGGCGCCAACATGGGCATACCAATCCCTAGACGGAACAGAACATACTGATCCATGAACATTCCAACGAAACCTCGACGCAACATTCCAACTGACCTAGATTGACATAGAAGCCATCCTTGAGTTCCTTGGCAGCACGCTTCGCTATCCTTTCTCGACGATCCTTCTCTTCATCGTGCTCAGTTGGCGCGGCTTCGGTGGAGGATGAGGTGAATGGGGAGGTAGTGCGGAATTCAATGTCCTTAGGTGAGGTGGATCGAACAACACGGTCGACGTAAATTCCAGGCAGGTGGATATGCTGTGGGTCTAGAGTACCAGCGGGTACTATTTCGTCGGCCTATAGCAGCTTGGGTTAATACGCGTAATGCACTGTCTCAAAAGTCCACCTACTTCTACAATGGTAACCCGTGCAGAGCGCGCCATCGCACCGGAGAAATTGTGTTGCGTATACCTATATAAACATAAGTTTTATGTATTTTGATGTTTGATGCTGTCAACATACCTGAAAATACAATTTCCGTATTCGTCCGCTTTCCACACACGGATAATGGCATAATCCCCGTGTCTGAGATGTAACAGTTAGCCCGATGCTATAGTCACGGACCAGGCATTCCAAACACTCACAATGCCTCCTCCATGATATATGACCGTCCGTTGAACTCACGTACTTCCTTCTTCTTTGCGTATAGTTCCACCTCTCCGTCCGAGCCTTCCTTGTACTTGACCGGCAGTTCTCCGGACTCCACAGCAGTCCCATATCCCGTAGGTGTGAAGAAAGCTGGTATTCCAGCCCCCGCCGCCCGTATTCGCTCTGCCAGTGTCCCTTGGGGTGTGAGCTCAATGGAGACCTTGCCCGTGTTGTACTGGGATTCGAAGTACTTGTTGGTACCGATATAGCTGCAGATGACTTTCGATAGTTGACCCGAGTGTATGAGCTTTCCTGTTGGTAGGGTGGAACAGCATCAGAGGCTAGAAGAGACGGACAACGGCCCAACACTTCTCACCGAGCCCCTTCTCCCCCAACCCTGCGTTATTACTGGCAGCCGTCAAATTTTGGACCTCCTTCCGCTTTGCTATGGCTCCAATGAGTGTATCCGCGACACCGCATAGACCGAAGCCTTTAGGATGAAGATTGAAACCATGTTACAGCGCGTTATGTCTTCTAGCATACGCAAGACACTGTTGTGATCTCACCTCCACTGAGTAAGGTGGAGCCGGATGTTATATCGGCAACGGCCTCATCTGCAGAAGTGAAGATCTTGGATTGCCTTCGCTCCTTTCGGCCTGGAGCAGGCTGAGGCGGCAATGCTTCCCAGCGAGAGCTGCTAGCATGGAGACGCCGTCTTTGATGGATAGAACGAGCTATAGGAGCGGGAGTGAGGCGAAGCTGCAACATGGGCGAGGCGAAGGATAGAAAAAGGGAGAATGGAAGAACGACTCGAGATTCGTTAGACGAGTTTTAAGCGTTGGTCATTTGGGTGGAAGTGCCGGCCGATCACGTGACCAACCTGACCGCGTTGTCGATCGGGAGTTGTTATGCTTCTCTCCTTTGGGGGGCTGCCGTCATTGGTAGACGTCCGCAGGTTTCTGTGGCGTCGCACCAGTACAAGTGTCTAAAAACAACCATAGGATTATAGCTAGGGCAATGCGAGCATTATCTATGTAATTACATGCTCGTCACCCACGCAACCTCTGAGCGTTCTCGTTGACGAAAATAGCGGCAGCTCCCATTCTAATAGATGGTCAGCTGTGAGCATGAGCATGAGCATACCTTAACTCACCCAGAGCCAATGCACATTGAGGTGCATAAGATGGATCCATCCCGTTTGCGCAGTTCAGACATTCCGGTGACGACCTGCCTTGCTCCCGTCGCTCCAAGTGGATGGCCAAATGCGCTAAGACGACGTTTGAAGATTGAATTCGCTGTGGGAAAATTTAAGGGGGAGGAGGGGGACTAACATAGCTCCACCGTTCACATTCACTTTCTCTAAGGGAAGTTGTAGCTGATCCAGGCAGTAAACAACCCTAAGGCAGAGATTAAGACACGCACTTCTCTAGTAGGGGCGTGACTTACTGTGATGCATATGCTTCATTGGTCTGGAGAATGATCATTCAGTGTCGGGACAATACAGCAAAGACAAATACAGGATATCTCACCTCATAGAGATCCACATCTCCGGTGGTTAAGCCGGTTTTCTCCAAAATGTGCCTGATTTATGCATGTCACTCAGTTGGAAACGGCTGACTTGGACTTGACTGAACCTACCGGATTGCACTGGGACGCCGATAGATATTAATGCAAGGGGTCAAAACGGTGAGATAAGAGGTTGACGTACGGCACCGGCCCAACCCCCATGACCCTCGGAGACACACCTACAACTGAAGTAGCAACATGTTTCGCGAGGATTGGCAAGCCAAGCTCTTCGGCCACATTCCGTCGCATGAGCATGACCGCTGCTGCTCCGTCCGTCATCTGTTGAGCTGATGTTATTTCAAGATGCTCAGGGAGAAGAGTGATTCGAAGAACGGACTTGGCTAGAGTTCCCTGCTGTCGATAACCCATTTCCCCACTGAGGAAACGCGGGCTTGATCTTGGCGAGGCCTTCAAGGGTCGATGGACGAAGTCCATCGTCCTTGTCGACGAGAACAGTGCTAGCATTGCCTTCTTCATCGATGAAGGTGGCTTCCACGGGAATAATCTCTTCGACAAATCTCCCCGCTTTTTGCGCATCAAATGCCCGGGTATGTGACATCAGGGCGACTTCATCCATCTGCTGACGTTTGATATTGAAATCCTGTGCAAGCATCTCAGAGGTCCAACCCATTGGCTAAGAAAGGTTCAATATGATTAACGTCAAAACAGCAGAGAGAGGAATGATAACTCTCACTTCCGCGCAGTCTCTGGCTACTTGATGGTCTTTGATCTCTTGGCTCCCAAAAGTTGGTGTCGGTCGCGGACTGAAACAGTAAGGCAGTCAGAACTGAGCATTTGATGCGCGAAGGAAATGAACAATGCTTATATGCACTTTTTGGTCATACTCTCATATCCAACAGCAAGTCCAACATCTATGTCTCCCCTTGCAATCGAGTCGGAAATGGATCGTATGGCCATCAGTCCTGACGAGCAAAGTCGGTTAATAGCCTGAACAGGAGTCTCCTGCGGGAATCCTGCCGCTAAAGCAGCTGCTCGTGCTTCGTAGACTGGAGAAGGCGGGTGACAGGTGCCTGAGAGTGGTATATCAGTATCAACTCTCATATATGGCGGTGAAAGGACGGTTCCAAAAGTAGGGGCGTACCAACGGCTATATCTTGCACTCGTGCCACATCGAACGCACAGCGTTGTTTGACAGCCCTGAGCATTGCCAACAGTAACGCGTCAGAAGTGGTATCCTTGAATCCGCCCTTCCGAGCTTTACACATCGGCGTGCGTATTGCTAGCGTCAGCACAACATCGTCTGGCGACTTTTGTAATAGCGATTCAAGCCCTCGTGCAGGGGCCCTTGTGGAAGTTGATAGTTTTCGGCTGGCTACTGAGGTCAGGCGGTTGGCTAACATGTTGAGATATTGCTGGAAGTAAAGCGAAGTTGGGGTTGCAGTTGCAGTTGAACAACAGCAAGATCCGCGTGGGTTTGGTCATCCCCCTCAGGGTACCAGATCCGGGTAATCTTATCAGTTACGCTAGAATTTGGACATGACGACGAGCTGGTTCCATCGTCAATGAATACAATACTAAGGTGATAATACATTCAACCGGAACATGAAGTAAGATGGCCTCGACCACACCCGACTCAAAACGCTACAGCGCTCCAAGAGACTTCAACTTTCGTAAGAGCTCGATCGCCACGGTGCCTTCAGCCGCGTTGCTCGCAGCGACAGGCTCCAAAAGCATTCGGGCCCGCTGCAGATCTGCACCTTCCTTGATAGCGTCCGCGACGATTTTTGCACCCGCGGGAGTAGATGTCCCTCCTCGTGCAGCTATTGCGAGGTTGATTTCATGTTCGGCGGCGTACACGGCGCTCTTTGCCCACTCTCCAATGTGCCTGTTTTGCTTCTGGCACATCTCAACAGCTCGGCGATGGTTGAGGGCTGCGGATGTCGCGTCGCCGCTCTTGTCATAGAGGGATGCGAGTGCGACAACATGTGAGACCTCGGAGGAGTCGGCGCAGGTCTGGGCGCGCTTCATGCAGTCGATGGCCTCGTTCCATCTGTCCGAACGAATTTCATACGCTTAGTAATCTCTTGAGATGCCGAGACGAGGGTATCTCACTTTGTTAAGGCCTTGTAGCATCCTGCTAGTGCAAGCCACATCCTACTATCGTACGGCCTGCGCAAAGGAGGGAATATCAGCACGCCGAACGGCTGGATACACGGAGGCAACTTTACCTCAACGCCGCCGCTCGTTGATAGTAGTGGAGAGCGTATTGTACCATATCCAGAAGCTCATATGTCTTCCCGAGTCCATACCACGCTCGGAAGTCCTTCCGATTCACGTCTGAAGAAAGCATGGCTTAGGGGATGGTTATGACCAAAAAGAGACCAAAACTCACCTATTGCCCTACGGTAGGCCTCGATAGCAGCGTGCGGATTCTTCATCTCAATATACTCATGTCCCATGAGCGTCCAAGCGGCTAAGTGAGTTGGATCCAGTTGAATGGCGCGTTTGAAATACTTGACGGCCTTTTCGTGTTCGCAACGAATACTATAATAGTTACCTACATTCCTCGGAGTAAGCGCATCTGCCAAGCAGTTTCCCATCGAAGAAACCAACCTATAAGACTGCAAACCTCCGGCCGATCCTTGTCTGCTCGAATAAAGCGCTGAGCCAGATCGCTGAGCTTCGCCCGGGATTGCTGTACGTAGAGAATATTGGCGAAGATGTCCATGTTATCAACCCTATATGGATCCGTTTCGAGAATCGAGTCGAAGAGAGCTTCTGCCTCTTCAAAATCTACATAACGTACAAAGCCGTTTTTCGTGAGCATTCGAACTAAGAATGTGGTGCTGCAACAATGAAAATATGGCTTGGATTTACCTCGATGGTGATATGCCAAGAGCGCTCTCTGAGATTTGATGAACAAGCTGTGTGGAAAGAGGTCTGACAGTTCGTTTATAGTCTCATCTAGCATGTCGGGGGCCGCGTTGAACTCGACCAAGATCTTCAATGACAGCATTTTCACAGTAGGATGATTCAGAAGGTGCTTCTGCAAGCTTGTCCACTGTAAGACACATCGCAGGTTAGAGAGTAAGCCGACCGTTGCTGTAGTCACCTCTTCTCACCTCTTCTGGCTCCTCGATCAGCATTCCTAGCTGAAGCCATGCGCTCCAATTCCAAGGATACGCAGTCACAGAAAGTATCAGACACTCGATAGCCTCTGGTCTCCGTTTGAGCGCTGCTAGTATAATGCCTTTGCTATCAACCGATCCAGGAATTGCGTTTCAGAAGCTGCATCATGCCGGCTCCACGGCCATGAGACGGCCAACTCACAGAAACAACAAGAATGGGTCCATCTCCTTGCGCGCTGCTGAAGTAGATTCATTGCTGTTTACGTCGGATAATAACGCTAGTAACGTCCGTAACGATGGATTCGGTGGCTTTTCGTTATGGCTCCGGCCCCCTTGGCGGTAGGTCCAATTATCCTGAGCCTCTTTTTCACTGGCCTACATATGCATTTTGGGAAAGAGTGAGAACTATGGTCAATACCATTTCCTATCGCCGTAAAGCGGGACCCCTGCTCACCAGGTACTTACTATAGAGGCACAGAAACCGAGATTTCGGGCTTCTACACTCTCGCAAGATGAACGCAGTCTTTTCAAATTCTTTAAAGTTGAAAGATTCCCTGGCCGATATGAATAGGTCCTCTTCAATGGCAAACAGGTCTTCGGATGATACCACGTGAATGATTGAGTTGTTGTCGTCCTCGGTCATCATGTTCGAATCGTCCACCGCGAATGATAGGGAGGCGCGACCAGAGAGGCTATTACGCGTCGGAGTGGATGTCCGGAATCCTGTTGAGCTGGCGCTTGGGATGTGTGATGGGGGTGGCCGTTCATTGATTGGGATGTCGAGGAGGAAGTCACCAGCCCTACAAGTCCGAATGATGAGGGATCGTCGTCTTTAACTGTCTCTTATCTCACCATTTCGCTGCAGCGTGTAATCCCCTTTCTGAGCAGTCAGCTACAGCTCTGCGTATCTGGTGGACGTATTGGTCCATTGCGCGATGGCGTCGCGGCAGTCCAGAAATGAACATTAATTCATGGACCAAACGCCACCAAGCGGATGCATATCTAGGTCTGTATAATCTCCCATCCCTCTTGCTTCGGTCCAAATTTCACCCGCAGACCTGCCCACACCGCGTCAATCACCGTGGCCGCCATGGCCAGCCCAAACACCAACGTCGTCGCATAGTAAAAGTTAGCGTTACCCGTGCCTTGGCTCAGCCATAGGCTATGGAACAATGGCAGTAGAAGTGCGGCGTGCATGTGTAGGAGTATCGTGACGATCGGGTGGCGTAGATCTGACGAAATACAGGATGTCTATTAGCTTTGACTGGAAGGAGAGGCGCGCAGACCTGGATACTTACATGGAAAGATCTCTGGGAATAATGCGAACATCGAAATGAACAGGCCTGGATCGGCCAAGGTCGGATAGGGCTTGAAGGATGCGATGACACCTTGAAGCACAAAGGCTGCATACAACGGATCATGGCTGTGCGAGTTCTTGTGCTGTCAGCTCGAATTGAAGCACAGAGCTAAGGAGAACTGACTGGAATTTTATACAAATCGGGGCCACATAAATGAGTAGGTGCATCTATAAGAAGAGTGTATTAGTAGGCACACACTAAGTGTCTGTACTGGCACCGCAAAAATAATCCTCAACTGAAAAGGCAACCAGGAAAAATGGTCTAAAGTGATCAAACATCTCGGTGAAGAAGTACCACCATAGTCCGGGATTTGGGGTTAGATCTGGTAAGGACAACCTTGAGGGATGCCTCGTGTTTGTTAATATGGACGTTTGTTGAGAGAAAATAGACTACAGATCGACTTACAGTGCTCCCCAGGTGCGACCAGTCCAATGCCAGCCGCCAGCTACGACGGTGGAGACCCCGGCAAGTATCATGAGATAGACTAGGTATTCGAGAGTCAGTTGAACCACAGATTGTGGTGCATGACCTGGCGCCTTTTTCGTCGGTGGCTCCTCTTCAACAGCTACTGTCGGTGTCTTTAACGCGACCGCATGGGGATGGGTGCTACGCTGCACCAACAGCATCAGCACGGGAGGTGCTAAACAAATGCTGGGGAGCGACAAGTGCGTCAAGACAGCAAGGAGAAGCAATGCAGGTGATGCCTTCCCTAAAACGAGTAGGGTCGTCAAAGAAAGTTGGGCTATTTAGATCCGGGAAACTAAATGACGGGGAGTTGCTTACTCTCCGATGCGAACTTCAGGGTGAGCGCGACTAGAACATTGTCAATAGACGCCGTAGACCTGGCCAGGTTGGGTAGCAACAGATAAGGATTAAACAGGTAACTGAGGATATGAACGGGTCAGGTTCCTCGTGATTGCGGGGTAAATGGATCATAAGACTCACAGTATCATGATCATTCGTTCTCGAGCTTTGCTTGCTTGTATTTCCTTTTGCCCATACCGAGCACGCCATATCTGTGCCATAGCAAGAGCAGCTAAGCCATCAAGGGATGTCCAGAGGAGAGCAGACAGCCCGCTTGATAAAGGGAGCACGGTCGAAAATGCGCTCAGGAGGATCGGAGACTGCAGCGAAAAAGTAAGCACGTGTTGAGTAACACCCGCCCCGCAGACTCCTCAATTACACGCACATGGCGGAAGCCACCGCCGGAGTATGGATCTACTCCATTATGGTATAGATGAATGCCTTCCTTCACTATTTACAATAAGGGTTATAAGGTTATGGGTTTGATGCGTGGGGAATGAAGACGACGGACACCTCGAGAAAGACGTCAAGGGCGATGCCAGCTGATGATCGTCCTTAAGAATGTCTGGCAATGGTGTAAGAAAGAGGAGCAGCCTGCCGAAGAGTAGCACCGGTACCACGGCATCAATTTCGAGGCTGGTCATGAGTTTTGAACAAGTGACGAGATTGGCAACAACATTTGGTTACTCGCTTTGTTTGAATCACCCTAGGGGCTTCATCTCCTGCCACCCGATCATGCGCACCGGGTACCCCACCTCACCCCAGAATGTACTTAAAAACTTTCCGGATCCAGGCGGCTAGGCACTGTCGCATATATACCGAGCTTGGTCGACCTCAGCCTCTCCTCTCATGGAATCCCCAAAACACTCCCTCGATATTGCTTTGCATGAGATACAGAATTGTGACCCATCGGTTGAGCAACTAGGCAGTCCATCGACTTCAGGCTCCTCCAACTGGCGGCGAACCTTTCCCACAGAGGACTCGGACGTTCCAATCACAGCTGTTGCGCTACCCCCAGTCGTAAGCCTTGGTACCCTTCGTTTAGGACGGTACAGGCTCTGATCGTCCGATAATCCAACTTAGGACTCTGGTTTTCATGCATACGCGTACCTAGCCTCCGCTTTTACATTTGAATTGCTAGTATGGTGAGCTAGGAATACGACCTTGAAAAGCCGTAACGTTGGCTGATGCGCTCGGCACACCCTAAGGTCCTTACCATTCTCGTACGGCGTATTCTTGAATTACTACACCACCGTACTATTCAAACACGGCGACAGCCAACTGCATCTACTCCCACTTGTGGGCACCTTGTCGTCTGGCATCATCTACATTGCCAGCCTATTAGTTCTTCCGCTCGTCCTTCGCTACCCTGCACACAAAAGAAATGTCAGCATAGTTGGCTTACTGGTATGCATGGTTGGACTTGTTGGTGCCGGGTTCGCTACGAGGCCGATTCACTTGGTCCTGACCCAAGGAATTATTTATTCGATCGGTGCTAGTAAGTCATACGTCCTCGCTTTATTGCGCTGCGTGCACAGACTTATGTTGCTACTTAGCGCTGCTGTTCTTCCCTATTTTGACCTGCCTCCCGGAGTGAGTACCTGTTGGCCCAACCGACACAATCGGGGTACTCATCCATTTTACCTCCAGGTGGTTCTCTGTCAAACGAGGCCTAGTATGTATGACACATGACCCATCTTTCCCCGCAACAATCTAATAACTATTGAACAGGCGAACGGAATTCTCTTCAGTGGGACTGGCCTGGGTGGTGTGATTGTGCCGTTCTTGGTAGAAGATCTCCTCAACCGCCATGGACACCGGAAAGCTTTCATCATTATAGTAAGTGCAAACAAATCTTTACTACATGAACGAGAATATACCATGTTAATATCGTACAGGCGTGCATGTTCGCCGGTCTCGCCTGCCCCTCGTTCCTCTTCGCTAAACCCCGGCTCCCACCCACGCAAGCAAGAGCTTCGAACGACCTCGATCTTTCCTTCATGAAAAATCAAGCGTTCTGGCTTTTCATCATAGCAAATATTATCCAGGCGTTCGCCAACTTCCTTCCTGGTATCTATCTTCCATGTGAGTTTTGGGCTCAATTCCCCCATTTCACTGTTCTCAGCCTGTAATTTTTCAACTTTCTGTAAACCACCATTCAGCCTTTGCTAATGACCTAAAACTCAGTACAACCTCTGGTACACTCGCGCTTTCGCTCATGAACGGTGAGACCCCTTTCCGTCGTGCAGGCACTTAATATTCCAGAGCGACCTGATCAATACGTCTTTTTCATCAGCGTTTAGCGTTCCCGGGTTGATCCTCATTGGAGGAATGTCTGACCGATTTGACCTGCGTCTGTCGATCTTCATGTCAACTATTGGGTCGGCGCTGGCCATTTTGGTCGTATGGGGTTTTGCGACAAGGTTGGCACCGCTATTGGTGTTCGCTTGCCTGTATGGCTTCTTCTCAGGAGGGTATGTCACCCCACCCTCTTTTATCTGTCTGTGATTGGTATATCGGACGCAGCCTTATCACGATCTATTTCGTAGCTTCTCCGTCTTATGGCCCAAGTTCATCGGTGTCATATCAAGTAAGTCGAAAGAAACCTATCGTATCCGCCTTATTCGCTCACCCTTCTACAAAAATAGAGGATGACCCACACCTTTATAGCACGTTGATGTCTCTGTTCATTTCTAGTGAGTTTTATCGCTTCCTACTCGCGTCGCGCGCGAACTGATCAACTACTATTGTTTGCTTGATAAGGCCGTGGGCTGGGCAACGTTCTGAGCGGGCCATTGTCTACGGCGCTCCTGGAGCATTCTCCGATGTACGATGTTGCGAAGTTTGGCTACGGCCTGAAAGGTTACGTGAGTCCTGATTTGTTGACGCTCAATGCAATATCTTCGTTGACTGAATCTAAATAATACTGATCTTGTCTGATAGGGCCCTTTAATTCTCTTTTCTGGCTGTGGGATGTTGTTCAGCACGATCGCAGCGACGTACCCATACTTTGCACACAAGACTATCGAGATCAACATCACATTCGGGACGACAACACGGGAGACCGTGGAATAGATGACATGTTTCTGGGCTCAACGTACTCACCCATGGTTCATACTTGTAATTCTAGCTTGCAGTTAAGCAGCAATCGTAACACTATCGTAACATGGGTTCGTGTAAAATGATAGCCAGGCCATCTAGTTATGCTTTAGATGGGCTTGGCACTGACCCTGAAGCGCCCTTTGACCGCACCTTTTGACTAAATTAAACACGCTCGTCAATGGCTGCCACCCCGTCACATTCAAGATACAGTGTAGTGCAATGAAATACATAAAAAGGATAAGAAGGAACGCTTGGAAACACCGTGTTCGATTAATGAACGAAACCTACACTGAATCCAGACTGAGATATGGATTTAACAAAAAAAAAAAGGGGGGGGGGGGGGGGGGGGGGGGTTGGGTGTGGGTTTGCTTAAAGCCCCGTTTGTGGGGGTTTTTGAGTGGGGTGTGC
>WSUE01000009.1:130659-210487 GCA_019633535.1 Tulasnella sp. JGI-2019a | reverse complement strand
GGCGCCCCCCGCCGCGCGGGCCCGCCCCCCCCCCCCCCCCCCCCCCCCAGGCGGTTGCAGTTACGAGAATCCCCGGATCTTCGACATTTTAGCTGCCGTAGAACCGATACGACGATTCTGGCGGAATAGGTCTTGTCTTTATGAATGGTTTTTTAATATTGAATGTCTTGATGGCGAGCTGAGAGTTATGTATGAAATTGTGAGCGTATCGGCTTCAACACGTTTTCATCAGATATGCGTACCCTCCAGGTTTCTTCATCAAACTCCCACATGGATTGATTCTTCTTTGTCCCTTCATTGAAGTCATCTTGCGTAGGGCGCTGGCAAGCATCTGAGAAAACAATCAGAAATTAGTGCATAGCCCATTCCTCGGTCGGTCCCTAGACGTACAAACTATGCAACTGTCGTCATCAAGCAAATCGATTGCTACATCGCCCAGCCGGACCAAGAATGAGACGTAAAAGAGGTTTTCGACGCTTTGAGGGAAGGAATGGGGGTTGACTATTAGCTCGAATAGATTGACGGGTTCCCCGTGGTTTTCCAGGAATTGGGCAAGCTACCAAGAAGGGGATTAGATCCATGCTGTTGCAAAACGTGGCTAGCGCGATCACTTACATCCGCGACAATCTTCGACGTTTCGGCCTCATCTCGTGCGGCCAGTTCTTCCGCGCTAACCTGGATAGGAGGTCAGCAAACTGCGAAAGCACCGAAGTCAAAGCTTGCACTTGCCTCTTGGGGCCGAACTTCCTCATCGATAACCTTTTCGGCCTTGACGCGCTGCTTCTGCGTGCGCCTTGTAGGTTCGACGGCCAATGGGCCCAGCCTAACAAAAAATTACACCGTTTTATCAGGACGAAGGTGTGGATGTACTGTGTATTGTATGCTCACATGAAATCCAGCCCCAGACCGCGTTGGCTTTTGCCTAACGCCTTCCAACCCAGCTTGTCCCAATTGAGTTCGATTTCCCTCTCCACTGCATCATCATCCTCATCGTCGGCCTGTACATCTATACGGTTGCCACCAAGGAACGTGACAAGTTTAGAGATGAAGTCCTCGGTATCAAAGCCGCCACCATCATGTTTGAGATCTTTGGCTTTGGCAGCGCTGAGATGAGAAACAGTCGTGAGAAGCCTTGAGTCTAGGAGGGCCTCCTGTGGCGCGCGGACTGAAGGAAGACGGCTCTCAGAATGGTGTAGGTAGCGCGCACCAAACGCGAGGCTACTGACCTGCACCAAATGACAGGTCTGCATTTCGAACACCCTCGGCCAAAGAGGCTATGTCAAGGTTCTTGAAGTCTTTTGCTTGCTCTAAAGATAAGGTTCACGTCAATGCATGTCGCATATTCGCGCCGTCCGTTGCTCCTTACCTTCAAGGTCCTTCTGTCGGCCGCGATACGCCTCCCTGATGCGCCTCTTCACCTCAGGGTCTTGCTCGGGATCATAGGTCGCCTCATCCGCGGGCTCTTTGCCTTTTCCTGATCCCTTGGAGTTGGGCATTTTACGTATTGAGACGCGATTGCTTTTCAGTCGCGATTGAAAGGAAAGGCGCGCTCAGGGCCATTTTCACACGGACGCGGATTCCAACGCTTGAATCAATTCCAATTCCAGGTTACGATGCATTCTTTCCATGCCTACTAGGTCCCGAACATCCACGGGCATCAAAATTTGTGCTGGAATATCTCTCAATCATCTTCTGGTGAGACGTCACCTAAGCACCGAAGTAAGTCGGTATAGCCATTGTAGATTGAATAAAAGTCGCCTACCGAACTCGTACATCCCACTCCGGGTCCCCTTTGCCTCTTCAGTGTCCTGGCGCAATCTCTGTTGGATCGTGGCATAAGAGTTGAGGTACTTGCATCCTTTTCGGTCGACAATACAGAAACCTTCACGGACGAGGGTCGAGTTGATGCTGGCGGATGGATCAGAGGTTGATGAAGAGTCTGAAGGATCCATTAGCCGCAAGTGTAGTAGGGGACCCTCGCGAGCGTCAATGTTTGCGATGAGTTTTCGGCCCTATACGTTCGATCCTCAGCGAAGCAAAGAGAGACCAATAGGGGTTTGTAATAGCGCACCTCATACAGTGACTTGAATCGGTCCGTGGCTTCCTCGTAGTATTCGCTCGATGGATCCGGAAAACGAACGAAGCTGGAGCATTGGCGTGAGATATACGAGTGTTTAAGCCATTTAATCTAATCTTTACCTTAGTCGTGCTTCTTGTGCCTGTCCTGGCAGTGACCGGAATTGAGGATCCAATGGCCGTACACGGTTGAAGGGAACAGTCTCCTGGTTCCCATAGTCGCTATTATGGTAGTATTTTAGCACATGGAGAGCCCAACAAACGTGATCGCACACACATGAATGTAACCTCGCATTCCTTCTTAGAGATGGCAGACTTCCGTACTTTCGCCCGATACCACCCGTCGTCTCCGCTGAACCGAGCGGACACCAGGTCACCATTCTTCGGTGTGAAGCCAGCGGTAGCTGGTGCCGTCTTGTGGTGTAATGAGAAGTCACGCATCAGTCTTTCCAAGGTCGCTATGCCTGTAGAACGAGGTATAAGCAGGGACGTCTGAATCAGGCGCGGGATATAGGCATACCATCGTTGTTCAGCATTTGAACCGAGAAGCTGAATTGGGGAGCCGTCTTGACATCAGATATGATGACATCTAAGTAGTCCGCCTTCAGAGCAGGGCCATTTGCTGATTGCTCCGTTGCTTCGACCACAGCATCTGCTACATAGTCCTTCCAGATCTGAATTGACAGCATTCATCAGTAACCCCCTTGAGGTCATAGCGGAAAGGCGCCCTACGTTCTTTTGGGCCTTCTGGGCCTCTTCCTACGTCGATATGATATATTAGAACCGGTTACATCGCTTCGGGGAGGCTTTCCCAACTTACTTCGGCTTCAAACAAGCGCTTTGACCACGAAAGACCCTCGGCAGAATAAGCGTGTACAGTCGCAAGACCCTCCTTGACCAGATTGAGAGCGACATTCTCATCCTTATTGTAGTACATGGCGCCGATGAAGCCACCGGATTTGTCGACACTGTCGAACTGGACCTCGACATCCCGCTGCAGGTAGTTTCTGAAGAACCATCTCTAGGTTATTTAAATTACATAGGCCAAGATGGAGCTTCTGATCACAACAGTACCTGGAGGAGTACTCTAAACTCTCTGTCCCAAATGGCTCCGACTTTTCACTTGCGTTGCGTGCCGATCGTGGTGCCCGGATACCTGCGATTTATGTAAGTGTGCCGACCATGCGTATAATCAGGGTCACGCACCAGCCAGGACGAAGGTTAAAGACTGATTCTCCTTAGGCAAAATAAGTCTACGGTAATGAACAGATGAGCGATGCACCTGTAAGTGCGGGTGAGTATAAACTCACTTGAAGCGAGACCCTGCAGCGACGAAGTCCACCAAAGCAGAAACGCGACCTGCTCGTTTAAATTGAGCTAGGAATGCGTTGGCTCGAGTGGGGGTCTATTGGACCTGTGAATGAGTGCCCATGAATAAATCAGGGAGATTACACGAGTTGGACATACATCAGAGATATTGACGATTTTGGGCGCTGCGGTCTCCTTCCCGGAGTGTAGTCCTCGGGTATCTGAGACGGCACTGAGGTCGCGAGACAAAATCAGTTGACGAGATTGGTTCTGGTGTTACATGGCTGCTTACGCCTGTTCTGCTGCCATGAGCTTATCGTAATCGGGCGACCTATTCTCGTCATCACGCTTGTGGCGGACAACAGTGGCCAGGCCTTTTTCGATGAGTTGTTCGGCAATGTTACTGTAGCGTATGAAGGAAACTGTCAATCGTGTGCTCAATAACCGTGGATACGCTGGTGACTAACGCTTTCGTTGGGCCATAGCGAATTGTTGCACATTCCCGCTCCTCGTATTCTCCTTCCTTGGGTCGTATGAAGTCAACATGGGCGGACACCTCATAGAATAGTCGCTTTCAGCTTATGAATGAGTGAAAAGGCGTAACGGGATGATATACCGTCTTTCCGATTAACCGCTTCCGAAGGAACTGATGGTTGCATGTTAGTGAGAAGCTCACTATTCCGAAGACGAAACCGTCAAATGTACCTCCTTAGCTTCGCTCGCGTAAAAGGCCTGCTTAGGTTCGTTTGCTCTATGGAGAGTGTCAGTAGAGGAAGTGCATACCATCAAAAAACGCGAGATACTCACTTAGGACCTCGGACAGAGCTTAGCTGAACCCGACGTTCCTTCTTGGCTTCTGGGTCGTAAACTGTCTGTATCAGACGATATCAGCGCCCGAAAGGGAGTGATTAAATTCCCGAAGACCAACAATCTGATCTCCGCTCCATATTCGAACGACCTGTCCTTCGAATTGGGCCTTGTTCGCGGGTGCCGTGTCACGAGGGGGTGCTTGACTACCGTTCGCTGCAGATGAAGTAGCACTGTATAGTTTGAGCCTGCCTTCCTTGGCCACTCTAATCACCTTGCAGTCAGCCAATGTCTCATAGACCTGAGCTTTGTAACATATTCACCTTTCTGCTGCCCGGAGCTTCTCCATCCCACCATGTTGTGCCAGCATCCCAGCGTGCCAATCGACAACCCTGGCCAGGCCGGCGGCGACAAGGTGCTCTGCGATGTTGCCGACTGGGTGCATCACAGTGCCAATGAAGAATGTCGACGCGGCTGCAGGCCCATTTGATGCTAACGACGAGAATGGCGTGGCTGCGGGGGCGGGTAGTGATAACAATGTGACGGAGACATGCCGTTGCAGGAGACGTGTTTCAACGAAGAATTTCGCCTGTGGGAAGTGAGGACATTGTGTTCAGCGAACGAAGTCATAGGCAGCCAAGGAAGCTACCTCTTCTCCGAATGGCTCTGCGACTTCGCCCTCTTTCCCAGATGCTCGGGGGCTTCTGGCGCCAGCGAGTGCGATGTTGATGAACTGATGCGTGTCACTTGAAAGAAGTAGTCGAACCCGAAGGTTGGTGCCATCGCGGACTTGCTCAACGATAGCATCAATTGGTTTGGTCTTCCATTCATTCATGAAGCCTTGCGAATCGTTGGGCATGGTGTGATATACGGTTCTGTGCTGAAACGAGAAATTTAGAATGAAAGCAACCAAATAGCGATATAAAAGGAGTCCTCACCACGGGTCCATCTGGGTTCCATTGACCACGACCAGCGTTCTTGGCATCAGCTTCAATTGTTCTTCGTTGGATGTCTTCGTCAGTGGCTTCGCGCTTGATCTCTTTTAACTTGGCCCATCCATTCTTCAAGAGCTCAGTGGCAATGTCTTGACCTCCTATTTGAGCGGCACCGATATCTCGAGGGACACCGTCAGTGATAGGTAGGGAATGAGTTGAGGTGAACGAGACCTCTTTCCCAACGGCATGCGAACGGAGGAACTCGCGTGATTCGAAGGCGAAGGGCTATGAATATTAAATACATCAGCATTGCAGTATGATGGGTGAGATTACAGGTATATGCTCACCTCGTCATCCCTTTGAGATGTGCCAAGACGGGGAGCAGCGACTTCGGCAATATGTAGAACGCTGCAACGATCGCGCACATGCGGGGTAAGACACCGGTAGCTTGGCAGTAGGAAGCATCATCTATACACGTACCGTTCTGCTGGGAGTTGACCTTGCAGTCCAGGTCGGCCACGAAGCACAAGAGTATCTCCTGACAAGCAAGCTAGGTTTTAGAAGCGCCCAAATTAGCCACATTACACCGAGCACGGCACGCGAGGCTTTACATTTCACGATCTAAGACGAGTTCGACATCAGTTCGAATTCCAACACACTTTCGTCTAGAAATGACCCACAGCTTTCATAGACATTAGAAGGTATAGATTGGATTGAGATCCGTGTTTTTATGCAGATTTGATGTTGGACTGAGATACTCAAGAACGACGCCAACGGACAAGCAGATTGGTGGACTTAATTGCTTGTGGGAAGGGCCGGTGATATTCGATCTGGTCACCCGCAACTGAACACGTCGCGACAGGCTGGCATTCATACACGTATTACATGTTCCAGTGAATATGTATTGGCCTGGATCCTTGGAAGCGTGTTCAGAAGTGTTGCAGGCTGAACCCTGGCCTTCTCCAAAGATAAGATAGCGTTTTGCACAATCACTGTTTGTGAGGAAGCAGGGGTTACTTCTTCTCCTTCAGCGACTCAAAGCACTCGTCGATAACGCTGATGGATGCCTTGAGAGCATTCCACTTTTGGTCGTGTCAAACCATGGCCTTTCTACAAAATAAAATATTGATTACGTACCTGTTCCTCGCTCAAAGCTATCCCTTTGCTGCCCGGGAGCTCTTCAGTACTGCCCTTTTTGATATAAAACTGTAGCATGATGTTAAATGGGGTTGAACAGCGACTGATGATGAAAACAAACCTCTCTCAAATCGACCATGGGAACTCCTGCGAACGTAAACAAATCGTTCATCGCTCTGACGCATGACGCAGCATGATATCATAGCATACGCACCTTTGAAGGACCTAGCAGTCGCTCTCCGCGTCTTCGAAAGACGTACGTACTTTTCGCCCTCACCGTTTGTGAGCACTTCGACAGGACCGGCGACGCCTTGCTCAACTGCGGGCTCGGGAGCATCCTCCGCTTTCTTCTTCCCTGTCTTATCCTTCTTCTCTTCTTTCGTCTGGGTAAGTGTAGAGTGTGAGTGAAGAGCCTCTGCAACAAACACGGCAGGTGCTATCTTGTGTACGACCCACAGCTTTCACTTTCTTCTTGGCTGGTGGCGGTGACGCGTCCAGAGAGCCTTCATCGGCTGACACTGAGTCATCTTCACTCTGCGCTCTTTTTTTGGGCATCAGTGTGTTATGAGAATCGAATGGGTATAATGATGGGAGTTGCGAATGTTTCGCGCGTTCTTCCAAACCCTGTTTGGTACCTTGGCACCGCATCACACCTCGGAGATAATTCTCTTCATTATACACTGATGATTACAAGCACCAAGACAAGAGGTTGTTGTATTCATTTGCATTGCTTCTACAATTTGGCAGTTGGCTCCGGATCTTGGATCCGCATTACAGCCTTGCCCCATGTCTTGCGTTCAGCAATGTCCTTCAATCCTTTCGCAAGAGCATCGGGCCTAGATAGAGTAAAATGCATAGACATCAGAGTGGTGATAATCATGGCTAGTAGCGGTTCTACTTACTCGTAAACCTCTGAGTAGATGATCGGCTTAACTTTCCCGTCCCGGTACAGCTTCAGAAGCTCCGACCATACTTTTGGCGGATGATCCGGCTCATTCTCTGGAACAATTCCATTGCCCTTAGTGGCGAAGGAATATATTATGATGTTGATCAACTTACTGTAATATGCGCCCCAGTGGACGCCAACGATTGAGATATTCTTGAGGAGGACGAGATTCATGGGGATCTTCTCAATGGCTCCAGCAGCAAAGCCAACGACCAGGATCCGCCCGTCCCATCTGATCACCTTTAACGATTTTTGAACCATCCCAACGGGGTCGTAAACCACATCTGAAAGGAAATAGCAAGGCGTCAAGATGGATTCTAGTGTAGCTAAGTCTCCGTGAGGCAGGGGATGCTTACCGACGCCCTTTCCTCCTGTGATCCTCATGACCTCTTTCTGCCAGCTCTCGTCTCGGTAGTTTAGGACCTCATCGGCACCCCCGTACTTCTTGCATACCTCTAGCTTCTCCGCTGAGCCTGCGGTAGCGATAACTTTGGCACCCAGTGCTAGTCGGACGGTTTGAAGTTAGAACAACCGTGCCAACGAGGAAACGAGGCATTGATACCTTTAGCAATCTGCACGGCAACCAGTCCAACCCCTCCAGCGGCAGCATGGACCAAGACCCACTCGCCAGCCTGAAGGTTGGCACGACCCACCAACGCTTCATACGACGTCGGCCAGGTCACGTACAAGCTCGCCGCCTATGTACAGACGAATTTCAAATGCAATGTCAGTTTCCACTTTTCCAAAGTAATAAAACAAGCAGCCGAACCTCTTCATATGACATTCCAGGAGGGATCTTCTGCAACACCTTCCAGTCGCATACCAACTTTTCCCCACATGCACCCTGAGACGCTCCAAATACTGCATCCCCAACTTTGAAGGGGCAGCCTTTTGGTATTGGGGAACCTTTAGAGATCTTGCCTGCGAATTCGGAGCCGGGAACCCAAGGGAATGGGGGTTGATTTTGGTATTTGCCCTGCACCTAATGGATGGATGGACGCGGGGATTAGTGGATCGTAGCCGCAGGGAAGAAATAGATGAGCCTCACCTGGAGGATATCAAAGTAGTTTAGGCCACTAAAACAATGGTCAGTCAGTGGCTGATAATTATCTGAACAAATGTGATGGGCTTCTCACGCGGAGTACACATCCACAACGACATGGTTCGGATGCCCGGGAGTAGGTTCTGGGATGTTGTGCTCGTACTTGAGCTCACTTGGCTTAATGTATTTGTCGATAACGTATCCGCGCATGATGTCGAAGGCTAGAGAGGAGGAGAGGTGCGGTCTGTGAATTACCCCGGGGCAGAGAAAGGTATAAGTAGGATTCGAGCTCGGGGCTCGGCCACTTATGTAACCGGGAAAGAAGAACACGGACATCTCAGTCGAGCAAGCCGAAAGAGATCCGTATATACAAAGACTTTCATTACGTATACATCATGATGGGATGGAACAGATATAAAATAAGGGTTTGAGGTGTCTCAAGTCCGAGATCATCACAAAGTCAAGCAACCGAACCCTCTCCCTCGGTCATAGATCTAGAACGCATTGACCCAGGTTTCCAATCCGACATGTCCTCAGTGAGCGCTGGTCCACCGAGATTTAAGTGTCCGCCTTCAGCAGTGATCACGGGTTCGAGATCATCGACCCAATAACATTTTCCTGCCCATGTAATTCGTCGGTTAGTGAAAAATGGTGAGGTCGATGCATTGGGAGACGTTACCATCCAGCTCGTCGATGAACCCGCATCGGCCACCTAGATAGAAATGATTGCCTAGAATAATGGATTTCTCTCAGCCAAATATTTTGTTCATGTGAGACTGAACACGACTAACATTGTTCGTGATCACACCTCCCATGACCGTGCTTATCGACGCAAATGTTCCAGTCATCTGCATGCACGGTACCAGGGCACGAGACAAAGCATGGACAGGTCCCATATGTTCGTACGTGGTTCTCAGTTTTTTGTTTACGCTGTTCGAGGTGCTGAGAATGTCATCGGATACGTGTGAGAAGGGCTGACTCGCTAGGAAAGGCTGGCTACTGGAGTCCACAGATGAAGGAGCTGACCCGTTTGCAGACGTAGTACTTTCGCCACGTATTCGTCTTGGGGCTTACGGTCGGCTTCGGAGGCATCCTAGTAGGGTGGCGTCAATGATGTCGAGTGGTTACACGGGGAACTAGATGGGTATAACAGATGAAAGTGGAGTGGTGGGTGGTGGGTGGCACAGAGAAGACTTTGGCACGTGACACAACTGAGGCAAACCTCAAGGGGAATGTGCTGGGGTGGGGTGTCGTTCTTTCAACAGGGCAATCGAAGTTGCTCGAGTAATCAGGGTGCGTCGCGACTCGGAGATTTCCGAATTGTTGTCGAATGAGTAAAAACAACAACAACAACAAAGTAACGACATTATACACCAGCTTGAAAGTGGGTACATTTGCTCGTCAAAACCTCCTCTGGAGTTATTCCTAACCTTGCTGTCGCGCCATCATCCAATCAATCATGTCGACAACAAAACCCCGACCGCGTCCGAAACTACGGGGCCAAGTTCGCGACAGCTATGCCGTCACCTGCTACATCCTCGAGCTCGAGTGTCGTGCCAGCAGCAGTCGACGAGAAGAAGGTCGCTCAGAACAATGTGGATAGCTTCTTCATGCGCAACATCATGAGGTGTGATAGGGAGGATGTACTGTATGAGATGTGTTGTGATATGGATGATATGGATGGGCTTGAGATTGGATTATTTGGATGTTGCTGGGTGTCTTGTGAATCGGGTTTAGGGTTGGGTTAAAGAGGAACAGGAGTCACGCCGGAAGCAGTAAAGATTATTGGCGTCGCAGCGATTTGCTTATATGATTATTTTGGACAGGGATGAGCAGAGGAGCCAGAGCCAACCCGTCGATCGAGGCGCGAAAATCTGAGGAAGTCCTCGGTCAGCTCGTCAAGAGCGAACGAGAACCGATCATCCAGCAACTGAGGGTTTATAGTTAGTAATCCGGATGTCCAGGTACAGCTTATTTGGTTTTGGTGCCGACATGAGCAAGGGAGAAGTCATTGATGACTCCTGGGGCACTATCAAATCTCTAACCACGACGGCCATTGGTTATGATCATGACGAGTGTTATGCGTTGGGGCGCCAAGATCGTGCGAGGTAGTTCGTTGTGTTATACATTTAGCCTGTACTCTATTCAGTTTGGAAAGAGAACGTCTAGAATTAATTCATCGGAGCTCCGTGTATCCCAGAATAGTCACAGTTCGGCCCCGCTTCACCCCATTTCGTTCCGTCCTACAACAATCAACCAACACAAAACAAAACAAAACCCAACCAACCAACTCCGAGGGAATAATGGACTGATTACGTGCTCAAGGTTATAAATTGGGTGGTTCTCACTGCAGAAAGGTTCTCCAGAATTCCCCCTCCTCTCCCTCGCCTGCCAACATTCCTTCGACACTCGTTCACATTCCTCCCGGGGGGTTTTCTCACCTCGCTACTGCCCAAGTGCGACTATGTGCAACGTAGGGTGATCGCTTCGTGTGGTGCATCCGAGGGCCTTCGCTATTACCCAAGTGCGAAGCGTGAAGACGCCACTTCGGTAGTGTTCTGATCAAGGGCTTTTCTTGGCTTTGGCTTTGGGATCGTCGGCATCGGCTTCGCTATTGCCCAAGGGCGATGACGGGGAGACCGCTTTGTGCGGCGCGCCCAAGGGCCTTTTTGTGTAGACTGGTTTTGGAGTCTGAGTACAGGGGTGTTGAGAGCGTGATGTCCTGGGGAGGGTAACCAACCCGGGACTCCTCAAGTGGCAAGGACCGGTGAACGGCAGCACTCCTTCACGGGGTAGCAGAAAAGCACTGAGGTTTACTCCATCACCCTACTGTATTCTTACTCCGACTCGAGCCCATGATCACCTGGGAACGTTCCCACTTTTTTACAAGAAGTAACTAGAAGTCTGAGATGTTTAGGTGTAGGCTGCCGTAGCTAGGCCATCAAATTGATGTCTCTCTCATGTGCTCTCTCTCTCTCTCTTGCTATCGCCAAGGGCAAATACAGGGTGACATCATGTGATGAGTGAGCAGGAAGGTGGCCTTTGGCTTGAGCCACAATGGCATCTGTCAGTTCACGATATAGGGAGGGGTGCTCAGGTCAACTGAACCCTACTCACTGTTTGATGATGTTGACAAGTTGAGGGGATAGGCATGCAATTGATTGTGTCAAGAGAGGAAGAGATGTATTCACTTGGTAGCAATAAGAGGGTGGAATGGAGAACTGAGACCTGCTCAGATCCTCCTCCTTATATACCCTAGGTCTATGCAGTTATTCCCAGGCTGCAGTTGCAGCTTCTATAACTGCAGCTTCTACTGCAAACTGTGGTTGCTGCTTCTATCTATGAATAACTACTGTGGCTTCTGACTGAGTCATGCAATGAGTCAGTCTGGCTTTCAGTTGCTAAATATAAGTACTGCATACTACAGAACTAATAATAAATGCTGCAGCTTCAAATGACATCATTGATAATTCTTAGAATGTTAAGTCTGTTAACTCCAGTATCTCTGATGTTGCCAGTTCCTGAGTTAGGTCCCTGTCTACGGGGACCTCGATAAGATCACATGAAAGGCCGAAATGAGCGGTTGTCGGCAACAAACCATGACAGCGTCCAGCATCGAGTTTTCCACCTCTTGTTTCTTCCTTGCTGTCAGATGTCGAATCAAACTTGGATGATGAATCACTCGACATCTACGATAGCTGCTTCGACCACGCGCCTCCCCCCGAACGACACGGATATTGATGCTCGTCATATCGTCATGTGCTTGACGGAAGTCGTCTTATTCCTTAGGCGCGACCCGCAGCTTCCCAGCCAAGATGGCGTTCGCGTCTTGGAGACTGGAGTCCTTTCCCTCAGATGTTACGGGGCGCGAGGCGAGGGTGACATTCTCGGTGATGGGGGGTACGAGATCTAGTTCGCTATCGGGCGCCAGGTTGCTTGCCGCAGTAGGATGGTCCCTGCAGTGTGGTACGATAAAATATCGTACGAGCGATATCATATCAGTTCATATGGCAATTTATATAGCAGTAGCGCTAGACTCTGCTTCACATACGAGACGCCAAGGCCATCGTCGTTCACGGCAGACACGCTAACAAGATGCAAAGCTGGCCAAAATACGCCTTGTTCTTCGCACTCTGCTCCACTCTATGCTATATCCTCGATCATATCAAGGTGTGTGAATTATAACAGACGCTGGGAGCATCTTCTGATACGTCTTCGTTTGTCGGCGACAGGAACGATGGTACATATTCGACCCCACAGAGCTGCATGAATTGGCAAAAGCTGCCATCGCACAGAACCCAGACAACACAACTGAGATCATCTCCCACATCGTGTCCAGTTTGATCAAAACACATGGGTTGAAGCACATTAATCCTCGGGAAGATGAGTGGATGTTCAACAACGCTGGCGGCGCCATGGGGTGAGCTAGACATCCCCGCAGCACATATCGAGCGACTGACGATGTACGCTAACTTTCTTTTTAAATTTAAATAAGCGCACTGTATGTGATACACGCAAGCGTCACCGAATACCTCTTCATCTTTGGAACGCCCATCGGCACGGAAGGTCACACTGGACGACATACTGCCGACGACTATTTCAACATCATTCATGGGGAGCAGTGGGCGTATAGCCCGCCATCCCTGGTCAAAGAGGTCTGTCACTGTTGTTCGGATCTCCCGTCCACCATAGCTGACCCCCATGTTCTTCTGTGAACATCAGGTGTACCCCGTTGGATCAGTTCACTATCTGCCGCGCGGGGCTGTTAAGCAGTACAAGATGCATGAAGGGTGCTTCGCGCTGGAATACGCTCGTGGTATGTCACAATATTGTTTTGGAAACGGGCAGCATTCTAAACGCGTGATCAAAAGGCTGGATTCCTCCGATGCTGCCTTTTGGACTCTTGGACACTCTCACGTCCACCTTAGACTTTGGTGTGTTATACGACACAGTACGTATATCCAGCAGAGAAATATTCAGGAACCTCCTCGTCGGGAAGATATAGACTAGAAAACATAAGCACCACTAGCTGTATACATATATACATCTGGCCTCTACGATGGCGGTCGACCCTCCCAGTCCTTCCCCCCATTCGCGCGCCACTCCCAAGAAGCAAGGAGATCCTCGTCCCACTTCTTCCCATCCATATCGCCGGCCTTGCGCAGGAAATTCGACTGAGAGTATTGCAATGGTAGGAACTCGTTATAGACAGGGTGAGCATAGCCAGGATTGTAGAGATAGCCCTGCCCGTATCCGAGCTCCTTCATGAGTTCAGTCGGGGCGTTCCTGATATGTACAGGAACTGGCACCGTCGAGTCTTCTTTGGCAGCCTCCTCAGCCTGCAATGCACCCGGTCTTGGTCAGTCTTTTTGAGCGGAAACGGTGGACTCCAAAATCCTGATTGCGAGGGAGTATACTCACCCGATTATATGCTTCGTAAGACCGCGTGCTTTTGGGTGACTCGGCCAAGTACGCAACACAATGCGCCAGATTGATCCTACATTCCGGCATCCCGATAATCGTACATGCATTGTACGTCGACAGAGCCAAGGGCAGCGCGTCATTGTTCGCAAGCCCGATGTCCTCACTGGCCATGACAATCAAACGTCTGGCCACATAAAGTGGATCCTCGCCAGCTGTGAGCATTCTGCCAATCATGTTATATTTTTCAGCACGCGGATTGCGCGACATAATTGAGAGAAGAAAGCGAGGCTGACTCACCGTGCAAGCCAGTACATGGCAGCGCTCCCGTCACTGCCTCGGACGCTCTTATGTAGCGCACTGATCATATCATACCGATCATCTCCTGAACGATCGTATCGGGAGACAACGCTCTTCTTCAAACTCGCCAGGAGTGGCTCTTCCGATATGGTCGGGGCGGCCGCAATCGCTAGCTCGAGGAGGGAAAGCGCGGTGCGAGCATCTCCTGTGGAAAATGAAACGATAGAGTTGACTACTTTCTGAGTAATCTGAGGGTGCGCGGATGATAAAGAGGTCGACGGAGTTTTCCCCGCTGACGTCGGGGGGATTTCGACCATCGATGGAGGCGAAGAGCCTCGAAGGGTGGATTGCGAACCATGCACGGGGGCCACCTTGGGTATTATGAGTTCGCCTGGGGATAACTTGCGAAGGGTCCTCAAAACAATTTCTCGGATGTTTTCATCCGTCAGCCTTTCCAGTACGAAGACACTGCAAACGCAGCGTGAGCTTGTTGTGCACAAAGATCACTCCTATGACTTACCGACACCGTGATAGCAATGCATTATTTAGTTTGAATGATGGATTCTCGGTAGTAGCCCCAATTAGTTGTACAAGGCCTTGCTCCACGTACGGCAAAAAGAGATCCTAGAAGGCGAGGCCCCGTCAGTCTTTGGTGATATAAACAGATGGAGAGGAAAAACAGACCTGCTGGGACTTATTGAAGCGGTGAATCTCGTCCATGAACAATATAGTACGTCTGAGAACAAGATATAATCAGCAGAGTTGATAAGTAGAAAACCGCTGAACTCACCTTCCAGTTAACTTGAGAGCGTTCCTTGCTTCCTCGAACGCCCCCCTGACTTCGGCAGTCCCGCTCGAGGTAGCGCTGAGTTCAACCATACGGGAGCCGGAGCTTTTTGCCAAAAGACGCGCCAATGTGGTTTTACCTGGAGCAACAGTTGGCGTTAGACGTTGACTTGGGTATACCATCTAGGCTTACCACAGCCGGCTGGTCCCCACTGTTGATGAAGAGCGCATTAATGGTGAATTGGGTAGCACGTTGCTGATCCAGCTCACCAAAATCATGCTCCCTGTGCCTCCGTTCTCGATCAAGCTTCGCAAGAGACTATCCTTTGCAGTCATATGTTCGTGTCCAACAACATCATCTAACGCATCAGGTCGCATTCGCTCCGCCAGAGGGGCCGCTGAGCGAAGGTTCGCGCTCGTGGTCTTCAATCGTTTGGAGGGAGGGGGTTCGTCCCTCGTAGCAGAGGGTGATGACGGTGCCCCTAAGGAAGCTGTCGCATCCATTCGATTCTTCCCGTTGTGCAGACTATGAGGCGGACGCGTCGATGTCGATGGTTGATCAAGGAACTCAATCTCTCCGTCACCATCGTCCGAGGTTTGATGGCGCTTCGCTTTGGCTTGGGAGAAGATCGGCGCGAAACCAGACTTTGACGATTTCACGTCGCCCTTACGTTTATCAGACATGACCCTGGTGGTAGATGTTCTTGGCAGACTCTTTGAAACTACCGTACATCCAGAGTCCAAGTGTGGATTGATATCTAATGCGTCGACCTCGGCACCACAAACGGGGCTGTCAGGTGGTGGAGGTGGTCAAAAAGGTGAGTAGTCAGCGGGCGAGAGACAAATGTCTAGTTAGCTTGGCACACCATTCCACTGAGGGAAGCAGTCAGCGAAAAACTTAGCTAAAGCACTGAAAGACCAGAAATTCTGCTGACCTTGATTGCCCATACCACCACCAACTGTTTGGCTTGTACGTAGTCAGAATGAACGGGAATGACATGGCGATCCGCCGCCCTGCATGGTCGCGATCATCTGGTCAGGATCACAACGGCGACTTCCCTATCCAAGCACGTGGGGTGGCGCGCAACCGCGGGGATGTTATACAATAAATTAAGCAACAAGGGTCATCGACGCAGAGATGCAAAATAGTGCCGCCACCAGATATACCAATCCCCGACATAGTCCGTTGTCCACATCCAAGCTTCCTCCAAGAATCCCTGTAGAGCCCCTGGACTATTGAGGACAGAGTCCTCTGCGTGAACATCCTCTTTTGCGATGACCCGGAGCACATCCTTGATAGTGATCAGGCCGACAAGATTTCCATATTGCTCGACAAGAATGACCCGGGGGCTGATAAACGAATCCGTCAATCTTGAGACAATTGAACAGGTACTTTTACAAACTTACCCCATACGTTTGAACAGCTGGACCAACACTTCTAATGGCAGCTGGGGAGCTACGGTGACCGGTATCTAGGTTGACAATATTTATAAGCCAACGCAAACCATCGCCCGAATCACACACTCACCTGGTTGACCCATGGACCGAAAGCCAGCGCATGTTCCGAGGCAGGTGTCAACGGTGTAAGCGGCATCCCACTGGCATCTGTAGGTTCTAAGACTGCTGTGGGGAATTCTGTTTCGTCTGCTACTACCGAGTGTCCAATTGGATCCGTCGATGATTCAGAATTCACGATAAAAGTGCAAGGCGTGGACGGCATGATCGACCGCAACGCACGAGCCTTCCCTAGAATACAGTAGGCCGCATTAGCTCGTAATTCTAGATCCAGACGGGTGTTTTAAGGCTGACGAAGGACGTATTTAAGTTCTGTCCTCCCAATGTACCCCAATAACGTTCTCTGGGACCCTGGTGTAACAACCGGAAAGCCTTGCACATTAGTTCTCTGTAAGAGATCCTCTATAAGGCCCATCATAGTAGGTTAGATCCAATGCTCCGTAAAGTTACAAAGCACAATGCTGACCGATGTCTTTCACAAGAAATCCGGTCGAATGCATGGCGTGAATGTCCTGTCGCATCACCTGAGATACTATTTACAATATTGTGAGCTCCAGATAGCCGGATATTATCAATTGTTACGAACCTGGCATATTGAAGGCGTGCTCTTCCTTGTCAAGGTAAGGAAATCCGTTGAACTTGATCATCTTTTCCGCAATCCCTTGGTCACCGAAGAAGTCTCCCACAGCCTTTGTGACAAGTAGAACAATCTACACAACTAACGTCAGCTAATGGCTAAAGTGACTATTGGGAAAAGATCAAACCATGGTCGGGAGAATATACGTTAGGGCGCCAGTGAGTTCGAACATGATGACGACGACCGCAACAGTGATGCGCATCACTCCACTAGACGGCACATACGAGTAAGCAGCTGTGGAAACCCATCCGAGGTGTAGCGGTGCCTTACCTCAGCGCGGCAGCGGCACCCAAGAAGGCATAAGTGCCTGGTGTTATGCATGGGACGTCCGGCTTGCATGAAGCGAATATGCCGGATTGTGGGTAGGCTCTGTGGGTGGAACGATGATGAGGCACGGTCATGATTGTGATGCTGCTGGCACTCACGTGTACATAGCCTTCACAATGATGCCAACCATCCTCCCGAACGTCGCGCCAGCGGCCATAGACGGAACGAAAATACCCGCAGGCACTTTTGATCCGTACGACAGCACAGTAAATCCAACACGAAGGATGGTTGCCAAAAGAAGAGAGTTTACCATGTGCCATTGCGCCCATGTCCTACAACCGGCATTCAATGTTTGAGAATGATTTCCGATATTACGAAATACCTCCAAACTCACTGACAAAGATTGTCGTAATCGCCACCTCCTTCGCACTCTCGGAAGAGGATGTAAAGACTCTCAGTCATGTCAATGCGAAGGAAGCGGTTGAAGTACCCAACCACAGCAGTGAGGGTCGCCAGAGTCACAGCTTCCATGACGCCGTGATTGGCTAGATGTTTCCGCCTGAATGCAGCGACTTGAAGGTTGAATTTTATGACGAATACACCATATAAGCCCTGTAACAAGATTATTAAGATTCAGAGATTGATTTTCACCACTGTGTCACTCACGCCAAAAATGCCGATGATGACAAAGAATATGATCTCAAAGAAGTGCCAGTCGCGATCGTAGGTGACTTGGAACAGCACAAGTTTACCAGTTCTGAAAGGGTTCATGGCCTATAAATTGGATCATCAGCCATAGGCTTCGGCAGTACGAAAATGATTATACTACTGACAGATAGCGTGACCGTGGCGACAAGAGCGCAAAAGAAGCTTCGCCACATCGTTTTGATGCTGAAATGATGACTCATCTCCTCGATTGAAAACAGCACGCCTCCTATTGGGGATCCGAAAGCAACTGCAACGCCAGCAGCACTCGCTGCCGTCACCATTTCACGCATTTTGCCTAAAATCAACGACGTGTCAATGCGCGGCTTTGCGCATCACAAGACCTTTTCATCACCTTGACTCCGTGCAAATCGGCCAAACATCCTAGCCACGACGTTCCCAATGCAACATGCCACATGTACCGAGGGGCCTTCCTTGCCGACTGAGAGGCCAGATGCTATGACAAGCGGCTGTGTTCAAGGCTCAGTACTAGTTCCCTCAAAAGGCATGTTGTGCGACGAACCAGTGTCAAGCTCTTGATTACGAGTGTCCATGTTCCTAGGTAGCCTTTGATAACAAAACCCGAGACGATACACTTGATCTCCGAAATTCCGGAACCAGCAGCATACTTTGCGAAGGAGCGAACGAGGTGTGCCGCCATATAAGAGAATATTGCCTGAGGATCTCGGTAAGCCGCGCGTACTATCAACGAGAAAGGGACTAGAAGGTCTAGAAGGACTTACAGCAAAGAGAACGTATATTAGCCATTCTCCGGCTGCGTAGCTCGTCCAAGGCCGCCATGCCACGCAGCCTCCGTCCTCATCAGTGCTCACTTCCCAGCAACAAAAGTCTTTGTTGAGCCACCATCCATCCGTACAGAATCCCATTTTAAGGTCAGAAAGCCATTCGGTCATCATAGAAATGAGTGCAGCATTAACACCAATGGCAATCCCTATACATAAACTCCCATTAGTGTATGGCCGCTCCGTATGCGCAATTGTATGCAGAGCTCACCTGCTAAAGAGACAACGAACCAAGTCTGGCTTACATCAGAGAATTTCGAGAATTGCCCCCACAACGTTGACGCGTTGATCCTGCCGCCGGACGAATGAATCGTAGCTGCTATCTGTTGTTGATTCCGTAGCCTCCTGTTTCGCTCCAGAATAGAGTCATGGATCCAGTCTTTCACCGTTGAACCTCATCAGCTATGCCGCGCAAGCGGGTGAAGCCCTCTTCCAACCTACCAATCGTCGTGAAGTCCTCATACCGCCTGCTGAAATATGTGAGCGAAAGCAATCGAGCTGAGGGGATTATGAGGTGACCGTACCGGATCCTTTCTAACTCTTCTTCCTCTGTCGCTGTTTCCATGACTTCCGGGACAAGCTGGGCGGCAGTAGCGTGTGGTAGCGTGTCTATGAGGAATTAGTGCTGATGTGCCACTATTCATTTGTTACTTGACCGGGCCGATCGAATCTCGGACCTGCCTTCCTTGAACCCACTATCTCCGTCACACGCAGATTTTCCACCGACGCCCGCCCCTGCTCCCAGTTCGCTACGCATAGCCTGACATGGTCTCTTTCCAGTGAGTAACTACGAAACTTGTTCTAGGCACGCATATTGATTTCTTTTTTCCGCTCGTAGATGTGATGGTGAGCTTGCAAACTCGCTGTACCCGCCTACATAATTGACATCATCGTCTCAGCCTGCGGGGATGTCGTCAAAAAGCCCAAACTCGATTCTCATCGATGTCATAGCTCATTTACATGCCTAGACTGCAGTACCACGTTCTCCTCCCCTGCAGAATGGAAGTAAGTGTTGTATTGACTAGAATCATGGCCAAGTGTTGATTCAACTCCAGGCCACACTCCACCTGTGTCACGGAAGCGCAAAAGTATGAAAAAGGTAGCGGCAGTTCCAAAAAGCAAGCAGTGCGTTTTAGTTCGTTGTGTACATAACATATAGTCACATCTTACGCTCGATGCCTACGCAGGCGCCCTCCACGACTGCTCAACCCCAACAAGGCCCTAGCAGTACTGGTCAATACGAACGGCGGCAAGAGCCAGCTCGAGCCGTCAAGTCAAACAATGGCCGCCGGAATCGAGAGATTACAGGACCCAATGTGATGACTCCGTCAGCCGGGATGCGCGTCTGGGGTTCAAACAGCGCCTCAGCAGAAGAAGGCTCTCCCCTAGAGGAGGTGGAAGCTCCTAAAGAAAAGCCTGGGAAGCGAAAGCTAGATGAGACAGAGGTGTGTTTCCTCCTTCTTTCGATGGGGTCAAGTTGACGTCTCTTCGCGAAACAGCCAGAGCAACCAAAATCCAAGCGAGCGAGGAAGAAGAGCGAGAAGAAAGCGCTGACAGAGGATCAGCTTGCATCTTCCTCACCTACCGAAGTGAGTTTCTGGACTGAAACCCTTGCGGCGAACGCCTTTTACACTCAGGCCTGCGGGCACGCTGACCTTCAAATCTGTAGGCGATCCTTAAGCCGGATCCCGTCAAGGCCGTCGAGACTTCGACCCCTACTATAACTGTGGCCACAGAGGTGCATACACCACTGCAGCCGCATCATCCATTCACTGATACCGCGCTCCACGAATAAAAAGCCCACAGCAATGGATGTAGACGACAGCGGTCCACCCCCGTCGGAAATTGCGGGCGGCTTGCCTGTCGCGTTGTGAGTACTCTCTAATAAATGAGATCCAATCCTCACCAGATGATGTGTTTTCAGGGACGGGACAAGTCCCGAGCGAAAGTCCAATAAAGAGAGAAAGGCGGAGTTCAAAGCGAAGCTAGCGGCGAGATCGGAGAAGGAGAAAAAGTCAGACAAGCAGGCGAGAAAAGAAAAGAGGCAAGCCGACAAGAAGGCCCGCAGGAGGCAGAAACAAGCCGAGAAAGAAAGTAACATGACTCCAGCAGAGAAGAAAGCAGCGAAGAAGAAGAGAAAGGAAGAGAGAGCGCAGCGGGAGATCGAGAAGAAGGAGAAGGAGGAACGACGAATCGCAAGGAGACTGCGACATTTCGAAAAGAAGCAGCGCAAGGCAAAGGAGACGCAAGAGGTTGAGGCCGCAACAGCAGCCACGGAAAGTAAGATCGCATAAGCTCAAATGTGTATCTATTTCCAGCAACGATAGTGGCAGTGTTTGGGAGTGACACGCGGAGAGCGCAACCATGAAACCATTGTTTTACGCTCCCGATAATTTCGCTACAAATGCACCGATATCGGTGACGGACATCAGCTCTTCAACCTCGTGGCCACCCTGAGCATTGGCCACCATTTCCAAGAACCGTTCGTACACCATTGCCACTTTGTCTTGCATCGGCGGGAGCATGATACCGACCGTCTTCTCGTCATTGTCCAGATACAGCTTCAACTTCGTGACCCAGCCTGGTATCTCCCTTTCCGCGGCCGCTTTGAATTCCTGCAAGACCTGATGGGAAGGCTTTACTGGTGATTTGGCGGATACACTCCCTTCCAATATTGGCAACAAGGGTAATGTAGCTGCAGCGACGCATTGCGAGATGGAATCTTCGCAAACCGTTTTCAGAGCAATATCAAGCTCCTAAATAAGAAAATCCGTGCTCATTCAGCCGAAGCAGCCAGCCCGAAATAAGCCACTTACAAGTCTGGCATCTGCTATGTTCTCTACGACCTTTGGTAACCTCAATCCTGAGAGCCCACCACCCAGTGGGTTGAGAATGAGGGACCCCAACGTGTCTGATATCAAATGTGCTCTACCAAGTCATAAACGCAGGTCTTGCAAAAAAGCTAAATACTACTAACCTGTTACACCGCTGAAATCAACACCTCTGTCACGCTGTACCTCCAACCCCAGAGCCGTCGTCAGCTCCTTGAGTATCAGCAAATGTCGAATCAAGAAGAGTTTCCCATCTGGATTGCTGGACTTGTCATTGATCAATTTTGCTGACAGCGCCTCGGACGCTGAGATCAATGAGTTCTTGCAGAGGCTGATTGCTTCATACGCGATATCTTCGAATATGGCAGGCTGAGAGAAAGGCAGTTCGAAACGAGATAGCGCATTAATAGCCTGTCCAATATACGTACCTTGACATAGTCATAGAGCTGGGAGAGTACCCAATGCGTTTTCTTTAGGGTGGGATACCATGTGGACATTCGAGTAAGGGATGGCAGCCTCAGCAGCGGCTGTACGAACGATCCAAGGTCATCTGCTGCATCGTAGGGCTGTTCTTGTGCATCTTGGTAGAATTAAATGGTGAGTAAATTAAGTTGACTTTCTGAAAACATCCAGCCACTTACTGAGTAGTTTTTGAGGATAATCCAAGTCACCTTCTTTCATCACGTAGTACCTGATCTCGCTTTGCACGACCGTCTGCGCTCTGAAAACAAGCCTCGTCTGCGCGTCTTGATGTATCATCTCCAGCAGAATGCCAACATGCAGACGGCGCAGTCGCCGATGCTGACGCCGTCCCCGGAGTCTGCGGTTCTGCGGCAATTGTTGGGAGCTTTCAGATGCCGCATGTAGTTCTCGCAGAGTTGGCGCTGTATGCGTGAATTGGGCCCCTATCTCTTCCGCCTCTTCCTCGTCTTCTTCCTCGTCATCATCATCATTGTCACTTTCGTTATTGCTCTCGTCACTCTCATCTTCACGGGTCGCGTCGAAGTTGGTGTGGACATCGAGCACCATGAGCGCTTGGATCACAGTACAGACTTGGCATAAAACAGCAAGCTTCGTCTCGTGCAGGATGCGCGGCCGTAAGTCATCGTACAAGTGATCGCAGAGTCCTTCAAGATATCCACTGCGAATATTCCCAGGATGTTAGCATTCGGGAAGAGGACCGCAAGGAGAGAGACGTACTATAACTGATCCTCGCCTGAGTCGAAGAAAGCTTGGAATAAACCAAACTCGTCCATACACATATGTTTTAGGTAAGTGCATCCAGATCGAGTCTACGGAGACTGTACATCAGGCGATGAGTACTTCATGATAACGAGATCGAGCTCACTAGTCCAACAAGGTCAATAGTCGCTGGTCCACTTCTGCTCTTTGCACCAGCTTCTGACTCTACAATCATCCTCCGTATCTCCTCTATCAGGCGCCCGGTGATCAACTGTTTCCGTGCGTAAAAGTAGGCGGCATGGCATTCGCCAAGCAAAGCAGACAACTCTTCTGGATGCTTCACAGCACGAGCTTCCAGCTCCCCAATAACCGGTCTAAGGGCATTGGATGCGGCTTGAAACTTGGCATATAACAGGAGGTTTTGAGTAGCTAAAGACATGTCCTATGGCAGCAAGGTAACTCAGCCATCATACAATCCCAAAGTTAGAACATTTCTGACCTTGTCTCCCATCCGACGTTGCACCTCACTCGTCACCGACTTGATAGCGTTGACGAAGTGCATCTTGATCAAAGTCATCGCTCGGGTTAAGCAGTGGCGGTAACGCATGAGGTAAAGCTGGCTTTCACGAAATTGACGCTAAAGACAATCAGGCTCAGTAGACGTCTCACGAAGAAAGTAATAGCACTCACATGAGCCTCGAGATACTCTATACAGACATCGACGCGTTCCACCATCCTCAAGAATGCCTCCTCGACGACCAATCCGTCACCAGGGTGATTGAGCATCTGCGTGGCGTGTTCTAGCTCTTGGAAATACTCTAGGCGCTCCTCGATAGCATCGGTGACTTGCATCAGTCTGTCCCTTTCCTCTAGCATCCGTTCACATGCGCCTTGAAGACTTTGGCCGCCTTCCTCAACACCTGTCCAATCTACCATCATCCGTGCCACATCTTCGTCCACCTCGGTTGCCCGCTCTAATAAAGTGTCGCAATTGCTTAGATGCCCAGTTACGGAGTTCAGATACTGTCGGAAATGTGCTTCCTGCGAGTGAGAAATGGATTTGTCTATGAGTGCGAACCAGTCGTGAAACTGCTGGGGGGTGGTGATTGGTTGTGAGGGATGAAGGCGATGTGGGTGTTTTGTTGACGGAGTACCACCATCTCGGGGCGCTGGGGATGCAACGCGCCCAACTGGAGTGGATGGTCGAGAGATAGGTTCGACAGAGTCTACGAACTAGCTGCTGTTCAGCATCTCAGACTGGCTAAAACGATGCGATTCACTACCTTGGATGGCAAGGGACGCGTCTCGCAAGCACTCTTCACAATCCCAACGCTCCTGGTCTCTGTCTCGCTTAACGGTGCCTTAGATTCCCATTCTTCGAGGCTGATGGGTGTCTTATTGAGAGTTGGAAGGGTGGAGAGTCCTTGGATGGCGGGACGGCGATGCATTCCAGATTGCGTGTTTGACTAAACATCTACTTTCCCTTGATCGCCTCACTCCTGAACCACTTGCCGCAACCATGAACTCATTCCATGCCATTCAGGTTGGTCCAAATTTGCCTAAAGATGCGAATTCGATCTGAAGATCTCCATGATTAGTCTCAGTATTGGGCCGTTCGCGACTATCTCAGCCCAGTCAGTTGCAATCACCAACATTGTACAAGCCACCAATTGCAGCAAACCCCTGACCTCTGACCCCGGCGATTCCCTAGGTTCTTCGCGAGAGCAAATTCAAGGAGCATGGACGTATCACTCCAGGTGAGTCCTGGTCATGCTCTTGTACTCATCACTGCCGCATAGACATGGGTTGACCGTTGTTTGCCCTAATCCACAGAAGAATTCGTTGCAGCAGGAGACTTTCTAGCATACAAATTTCCTGTATGGACTTGGTAAGAGAAGCTTTATAAGTGTGCTCGAACAAAGTGTGCAGGCGTTTGACTGCCATGGCGTGGTCCTCACAGGGAGAAGGGCGAAACTTCCAAAGCTCGCGAGTTCCTCCCCGCGGACAAACAATACCTGATGACAAGAGGAGGTCGGTAATGCAATAATGATATAGGGACGCGTTCTCTTAGTTGATGATCTTCCTCATTCGTTCAGTTCCCTGTTTGCGACGTGCTACCTCACTGGCTTACACCGACGCAGACGAGGACGCGGAGAAGATGCTATCATTTGACGACGCTACCGCAGGTGATAAAGAGGAAGAGTGGGTGCAGACACATGCAGGCAGAGGTGGGTCATATTTCCGATAGCCATATTTCAACATGAACGCGTGTTTCGCTAATGTACGTAAATTGTACCCATAGCGGCTCGCGACAACGCGAATCCTGTGGAGATATCGGACATTCCCGATGCTGAAGATCACGATTCCGATCACGATCATCAATTACCAGCCATCTCTAAAGGGATCTCTAACCTCAGCATCTCGTCAGGACCGTCTGCTTCAGCAGCCGCTGGTGGAGCGGCAATACCAGACCTAGATGAGATTCCTGACATGGAGGAAGATGATCTTGAAGGAGGTATAGACGATGCCGCGGTTGCACCGACAAACACATCTAAGCCAAGTGCAACCGCCGATGGTGATTCGAGGACCAACTTACTGCAAGTTAGGACGTACGACGTAATGATCACATATGATAAACACTACCAGACACCCAGGATATGGTTATTCGGTTATGATGAAGTGAGTACCGAAGAATGCTCGATGATTTTGAAGTCCCTATTAACCGCTTGCCAATAGAACCGGAATCCCTTGACACCAACGCAGATCTTCCAGGACGTTTCTGCGGATCATGCTTTCAAAACCGTGACTATCGAGCAGTTCCCTCACTCCTCCATGCAAGCTGCCTCTGTACACCCTTGTAAGCACGCGAGTGTCATGAAGAAGGTCATCGAGCGCATGAACACGCATGTCGTGGAGGAGCAACGTAAAGCCGGGATGGTCGCCGGCCCTTCCAAGGCCCCTGCCCCAGGGACGACGAAGGAGAAGAAGGGATGGCTTGGTGGTGCGCTGCGAAAGGTGACTGGCACAGAGAAGGCCGCAGGATCAAGTGAACCTGGGAGCGGTTCCGGAACGCCTGGAGCGGAGTATCAGGACGACTCTCAGGAGGGGATGCGAGTCGACTTCTACCTTGTGGTGTTCCTCAAGTTTATCGCCAGCATTGTCCCGACCATTGAGATAGACTCCACTGCGGCGTTCTGATCACGTTGATCCTGTCGGCCATGGACGCGTTAGAGAGACAACATTCTGGTTTTTGCTGGTCAATGTACATACACTTATGATCATTTGGATTACTCATGTAAAGGAATCGTTATGAAAGTGACGCAAGATGGGAATCGTTTGATAGTGTTTATGCGCGTCTCGCTTGAGGCCGGTGCTGTGCCGAGTCTCCGATCATCATCACCACTCACGCCTTACCCCCTTTGGATCGACCACGTCCAAGGAAACAAGCTTCTGAAAAACCACCACCATCTGCCATGGCAAGCGTATCACCCTTTGCTCGGAGTACATTTGATGAGACGTCTAGATTAGCTGGGAGGGAACAGACGGTGAGTTGCATTCTAGTCCGCGATGACATATATGCACCCCCTGAAGATATGATATGGCTAGGGGCATCCAACTCCGAAGTCCATGATTGCTGACTACTGATTGATATCTACTCCTAATGATAGATCGAGGAGATGTACAGCGTCCCCGAAAGCTTTCTGGAGATTGAAGTGAAGAATCCTCAGACCCATGGATTTGGGAGGAAGATGTATACAGACTATGAGATAGACTGTCGGGTACGTTTGACCCACCGATCTATTGCACCACCTACCTACTCTTACTAACTACATCCCTCTTATACTTTGCAGACAAACATCCCGGCGTTCAAGCTCCGTTCATCCCTAGTCCGCAGGCGCTACTCAGACTTTGAGGCCTTCCGCGACATCCTCGAACGCGAATCGACGAGGGTGAATATCCCACCGCTTCCAGGGAAAGTCTTCACAAATAGGTTCTCAGACGAGGTGATCGAGGGAAGGAGGGAGGGCTTGGAGAGATTCTTGAGCATCGTTGCTGGGCATCCGTTGCTGCAGGTATGCATCGCCATTCGCCAGACGATCAAGGTCATATCAATCCACTAGTTGTTCTGACTAAATTCCCTCTTTTCTTTTTTCCAGACTGGTAGCAAAGTTCTCTGCGCTTTCCTACAGGACCCTTCTTGGTGAGTTTACCCGAGAAACTGCGCACTTTTCATATTCCTTAGCAACGTGCTGACTCTACTATATCATCAGGGACAAGGGGCAATGGTAGATGTCCTCTCTCCGCCTAGTCGGCCAACCTTTCTCATTAAATCACGATCGACCCGCTCTATCCGGTGCAACTGCTTCCGTAATTCGCCCCGACGCCCAATGCCATATATATCTCGCTTGCATATCTCTCTGCTTTCCTAGTACCCTTACCCTGCATATTCCTTCCCCAATCTCTCTCGGAATCTCGGTCGCAGTCTGTGTTCTGGTGACGTTCGGGTCATGCACATATTCTATCCCCCTCTTGAAAATGTCACCACAAGGACCTGGATGAGATCGCGGCGTTGTTGTATTTAGTATTAGTACAACAATGCTCAAAATTCTACACCTCTCAGAATGATGCTTCGAATTCAGCCCCATATAAGATACCTGAAGTTAAATAATATACATACGGATATCCACCTCTATATACTAATATTCAGTCCGATCCTGCAAGCGCCACCGCCTGATCGGACCCCACCACCAAAACCCCGTGCTAATCTGCTGAGACCAAGCCGGTTCTGGCTGCGTCCGTCCAACTACTGGTACTGGAAGAGTTGAAGATTGCTCCATTTTTGTACGAGGTGCCGTTCTTCGCCTACCCACCGCCTGCCAACTTCCACCACTCTCTCCACCACCGCCTGCCCCATCATCATCAGTCTCCGCACCGCCTCCATCATCCTCGCTTGAACGCATCAACATGCCTTCCCTTCTCCTTGCCTCAAACTCCCTCAATCTTTCCTCCGCCTCCTCTCTTTCTCTCAACCCACTTTCGCCCAACCTCCATTCCCTACCACCACTCTCCGCATTCGCTTGAAGCCGTTGCAAGGCTTGGCTCTGTGTCGCTGAGCGGTGTTCGTTCCGAAGTCGAGTGAAGTACCCAATGGGAAGGATCCTAGCGAGCCAAGTGTTGTTGATGGTGGAGGAAGCCGACGTGGGTGCGCTGGGTGAAAGCGATGCGCTGGAACCTGTTTCCAGTGTGTGGGTACGGGTATGGGCGAGGCGGGTCGTGTCTACAGCGATCTGTGAGGAGCGTGGGTCGGAGTCATTCGGACCCAGCCGTGATGGATCGTTGACGTTTGAAGATGACGAAGCATCAGATCTTCCAGCGATGTGCGAAGAGGAAGGAATTCTATCCAACTCGATCCCAGGTTCGCCTTCGCTGCTCGCATGTGCGGCAGTGCGTCGTCGAGACAAGTAGTGTCCAGGCTGAGAAGCGACACCCATAATCCCCGTTTTGAACCGCCCCATCATCTTGGTCGTCGTGCTCGAGGCGTTTCCCTGATCATCCACTTCTCCTTCACCATCGCCGCCACTTGAGGTCTGCCTGGCCCGCTGTCGTTTTTTGGACTTTCGAGAACGACGCATTCGAGAGTCTCGTTTCTTCTGTTCGTAAATGAGCATATCTTCGACGTCTCCGATGCCTAGTCCAGAGCCAATCCACCACCACCAACCGAGGAAACTCCTATTTTTACAAAAATACCCATCAATCAAAAATACCACATATATGTGTTCCCTCCTCGCTCTAGAACTCACTGCCATTGAACCAACGTCCACGTCAAGCCAGGTAACCAAAGCAGACCCTCTTCTGTGATCTGCACGAAATTCACCACGGTACTAATCAGAGCCAATCCAAGCGCTCCAGCGCCGAATACCGCGGTGCCTCCATCCATCCTCCAAGCGTGCTTTCGATTGATAACAAAACCCCATATGAATAGCGCCGCTGAGAAGAGGAGTGTCAAGGTGGAGTTGCACGTGTCTCGGATGGATTGGCCCAAATCTTCGCCTTCGTCCGTCTCTAGCAGAGCGGCGAATTCCATCCCCGCTGAGACGATCGCGAGTGGACCTGTCATCACGTGGGAAGCTTTATGTCAGTCGAGGGAGGTGAGAAGGAAGGGAGTCGGATGAAATGGACTGACCGAGGAGGAAGAAGATCAACCGGGCTTCGACGGATGATGGGTACAACAGGGTCAGGAATTGGATGTGGGTGATCTATAGATAAAAGGATTTTCAGCGTCCCCAATTCTCAAAAATGAGATAAACCTGATGGTCGCTCACATTCACCAGTCCCGAAAGAGTTGCGTTAAGAAGGTACCACATGACAAGCTGTGTCTGAGACCACGAGTCCAGCGGTATCTGAATAGCAATATATTCGAACATATATGGCCAAGTCCTACTTTTCTGATACGTCGCGTTCAGTACCACCGCCGACGTCGATATGAGGCTGATCAACAAGGTGACGACGCCTGACAGCTGTAAAGCATAGTTGAGTCTGGCGAGTGGCCAGTGATATTTGAATGTGAATATAAGATGGACTAGAAGGACGACCACGGCTGCAAGACAGATGCCTGTGAGCATGATCTGAACTGGGAGGGAGTCGGCAAAGATGGGTTGGAATGGGAGGTAAGGGTCATTGTAGTGTGTCGTGTTGATTGGGATGGATCCGTTGGTGGGTTGATTATCGTGGTCCGGGCGAGGCATGGCTTGAGTGTAGGGTATTGCTAAGATGAAGCCTAGCAGTGGTTGTAGTAATCTAGAAACCATATTTAGTTCCAAGGCAAAGGCCGAGGAGTCCGAGAAAGGCTGTGTGGTGTGTCAGGCTTGCTGAGGAGAGTTACGATATCCAGAGTACCCGTGTTCAAAATCAGCGGCATTCTACCACCTACCCCAGGAACAGACTACACAATAAGCTTGAGTCGTCAACCCTCGGTTTGAGATGAGATAGCCACGAGGAATCTCGCTCGTTTAGCCTTCTCCACCCATCGATAATAAACTGATCGGAAGATGACGTCACTCAAGTGGCGGATAAAAATAAAAGGCATCACGAGTACTTCTCTAATTTCGGCATCCTCAGCTAGTTCTGATGTGTAGCACTCGTAGATTCTTGTTGCCTGAGACGGACCCCAAGAGAGTATCATCCCCCGAATTCACAATTAAATCAAGCGGAGCCTCCGAAGTTTCGTCGAATCGAACACATTTTCAGGTCCCCGAAGAATGCTCCGCTCCGCAACACTATACTGCACCGTCGTCATCATACGCCCCATGACCGAGGACCTTTAGCATTCATTCACCCCATGGCCAAAGCACATGCCTCGAGATCGCGAAGGCGCAGTACATATGACGACGACTCGATTTATATGACGACATGAACATATTTCCTTGCCCATAAAAAGGACGGGCTGCTCAGGTTGAATGGAGTACAATTACACATCTTTGTGAGCTAACGCCTGCCTTCCCTTCCCATGTATCTTGAACTATTCGCTGACTCATATCCCTAGCATAACCAAATCATCATCCTATCTACTCAATAATGTCTTTCACCAACCAAGCCGCATTGAACTCTGACGCCAGAGGTATGTATCTCCTCGCTCTCCATCTAGCCCAAAGCTGATCCATAATAATCGGATGCGCTATAGACAACCAAAAACGTGGACAGCTCGACTCGAACAACGACAACTTCTCCTCTGGTAAATCGCCGTTTCTCTAGTGCCATCTTCGTCGAGTAATTGGGTTTGCTGCAGGTAACCAAGGGAGTGGACAATACGACTCTAACAACACCAACCTCGACCCCACCTCCACCAACAGGAGTACGGGAATCGGCAGTAATGACTTCGGCAACTCGGGAAACCTGAATACCTTCTCGTCCACCGGTATGTATGGTCGTGTCGAGCGCGAAGTGAACTTCCTCCTGACCAACATAACCTCTCTTAGGAAACCAAGGGATGGATCAGTATGGAAGCTCCAACACCGGTACTCGCAGCAGCGGTATGTATGATCGCGTCGAGCGCGAAACGTTTAACCTTCATCTGACTAATAAACCTTAAATCAAGGGATGGACCAATACGGTAGCTCCAACACCAACACCGGTACTGACAACTACGGCACCGCCGACCGATTCGACAACTCCAACACTGCCGGCGGGAACAGGTCCGGTCACAATGTAGGAGGCGCTGACTTTGGCATGTCGGGCAACCCAAACACCTTCTCGACCTCTGGTACCGGGAACAGCAATGACTTCGGCCGCGACAGCAATGACATCGGTCGCAGCAACAACGATATCGATCACAGCAACAATGACATCGGCCGCAACAACAACGATGTCGACCGCGACAACAACGACTCCTATGGGTCTACGGGAAGAAACCAGAGCGATCGTCTCAACCGAGACAATAACGACATGTCGGGAGATCGGTCCTATGGTTCGAGGGGCAATGACGATGATACGTCGAGGACCGGGGCTGGTGGCGGCAATTCGTTCAGCAACGACCAATTCAGTTCCACCGGCGCCGGTACCGGCACTGATACGCTCCATAAAGGTGGCGCCGCTGGGTATGATGGCGATAGCTACGATGTCAGTAACAATGCTGGCAACAACAACAACAACCACGGCGGCAAGGTCGGTATGGGTGACAAGATCAAGGGTAAGTTGGGTCGTCACCTTACTCGATTGAAGCGTTTTCATGTTTTGAACTGACCTTGTGCGGCTTTTTTGATAGGTACGATGCAGAAGCTCGAGGGTAAGATGACCAAGAACCCTGGTCTCGTAGAGGAGGGCCAGGCCAGAAAGGTAAGACGTTTTCACTACCTGTCACTTCCCTTTTGCCATGTGTCTGACCTCGATGATGTCCTTCCCTACGTTCAGACCGGAAACCTTGACGATAGTAACATTGCATCCAGCGGCAACAACGACTACTGAAGAGGGGGGTTCGCACGTTTTGATATCATGTAACAATAGTTTGATAAATTGAATATCGAAGAATGATGTATAGATATCATGATAACGGGATCAATGAAACTGTGCTCTAAGATGTGACGCCTCAACTATAAAACATCCAGTGTTTTGTGAGGCACCACTCACAAGGGAATGACTATGAAAGGACAAGGAGGGACTAGAAAAGGCAGTTAGGGTGATGTGATGTGATGCACGACGAGCATTGGAATGAGACTCTGCGATCTCCGTTGAGGAAAAGGAAGCCATAGAGTATGGGAGGTGGGAATGGTAAGACAGTGTCCCATATAAGCAGGATCCAAAAGAAGCGGAAAGGGATGTCAATTATATGAAAAGAAAGTGGGGGGAGGGAAAGAAGATATGCTTTTGCGCTTCAGCGTTTATGATTAGGCCGTTTTCGTTACCCGCACTGAACGCTGACGACCCTTGAGTCGAGAGAATCCGTGTTGCAACACATTAAAACCGAAGTGCTATTGTGATCGTATTGTGTCGTTGCGTACATTACCTTTCCGCCTCGAGGCTCCGTTAAATATCTAGCCGGGAGGCCCAAGGTCCCTAGACACACATCTAATTGCCGCCGTCCTTTGACCATCCTACAGGCGCCACATTCATAATCTCGATCATAGTTCAATCGTTCGTCTCGGTGGTGGGCAATGATAAATTATTATTTTTCGCGTCCAATCTTGGATATTGAAGCCAAGACAGCCAGGAATAGTATGCGTGGCGACGCTGCCGAGAATTCTGACCCAAGCCGTGCGCGTCCCGGGCTTACCTCATCATAGCCAGAAACGTATCAATGCGCCCCCATTTGTATTACCTAAAGCGGCCCGTTCTGCCTCCACCAAAGGCACCAAGTTGAAGCGGGGACCACCAATACTACAACCCAGTGACTTGCCACATGGGTATAAAACCAAGCCTCGCAGAGCGAATATGCCCATTAGAAACGAACTGGCTCTCATCCATCTGTTTGCTCGCCATTCATAAACTCTACCTCAGAGAGCAGTAACCATGACAGTCACTCAAGACCCCTCTGCTCCCCTCGTAGTCGTCGTCGGCGCCACCGGCGCCCAAGGCTCCAGCGTCATCAAAGCGCTCTCCGAGTCTGACAGGCCTTACCGCCTCCGCGGATTCACCCGTGATACGAGCAAGCCTGTCGCGAAAGAGATGGTTGCCAAAGGAGTCGAGATGGTTGCCATCGAACTGAGACCTGAACACAAGGACCATGTTATCAAGGCGTTTAGAGGTGCGGATATCGTCTTCGTAAGTCCTCACATATATTCGTAGCGTAACGGCGATGAAGTTGATAGCGAGGCCTTATTTGTGTCCTTACAGGCGATGACGGTTCTCTTGATGCAAGGAGAAGTGTGTCTTAATGCCTCACGCTTCTGAGATGTCGCAAGCTGACTGACTGATTCAATCTTTAGCAATTGGCCGAGGGAAAGATGCTGGTGGACGCTGCGAAGGTAGCAAATGTCAAACAACTCATCTGGTCTGGCCAAGAGTCCATCAAAGAGAGGAGTGGTGGGAAATACAAGAATGCGATCTTATCTGACGGTATGTACTTCCTCACTGCGAACCTAATTTGACCCCTCTCCTGACCCTTCTCCGGATACTAACCAGAGAAGCACGAGATTACCGAATACGCTAGAGCATCAGGTATTCCGATCGTAGTGAACGTCATCCTCGGGATGTTCATGGAAAATTTCAAGACCATAGCTGCTCCTAGGAAGCAAGCCGATGGATCCTACGCTGTCTCCTTTGCCTCTGCTCCAGAGGATGTGATGCCCGTAATCTATACGACGCGAGACTTCGGACTCTTTGTACAAAAGGCGATCGAGGTTCCAGGTCAACGTCAGATATATGCGGACACAGAGGCGCTCAGCTGGAAAGAGATGTGCGAGCAACTCAGTCAAGGTAACGTCGATTCGCCGGATGCGTTCTTAGGTTGCATCAATTGATATTCCCACTTTTACACCGATTTCAAAGTTACTGGAAAGAACATCGTCTACATCCAGATGTCAAAAGAGGCATTTGTTAAGGCGTTGACCGATTTTGGTCTTCCAGAATCAGTGGCGGTAGGAATCCTAGAAGTCTATCTTGGAGGCGCTGAATTCCCATGCAAGTTTTCCCTCACCGCTTGCTCGGTATGCCATATTCTAACCACAGGCATCTCTCGTCATTAGATATGGGAAAGAAGGACTTCGAATCCAATCTGGCGGGCCTGGCAGGAAAGCCCTATACTTTTCGCGAGTTCGTCGAAGAGACAGACTGGAGCCATATTCTGAATTGATCAGACGGCGAACTTACACATTGAATTAAGCCGTGGTACTAGACGAGTTTTGAGCTATTCTTGCCTTATTGTCACGAGGCACTGCTCTAGATGTTCATATAAAGTCTCCTACGTCCAAAGAGCCCCTTGAGTACTGTTAATTACACCCATGAAGCTCTTGCCACCGTCGCGCCGAGCATCAGAGATGGAAATTGATGATACATTTCAAATGCAACTAACCATGTCATGTGGAATGCTCTCAATGGTGAAAAATTATAATAAGTGTGATGTCTGGGTGGTTTCCAGCGACCCCCACATGCATAACTGGCTAACTATATGATAACTCCCGGTTATCAACTCACGCAATGCATTACAGCCTTATCTGAGCTTATGGGTGTTATCAGATGCCAGGGAATGTGGCCAGTGCTTAATCAGTTGGGGGATGTTCAAGTTCTACCTTTGCACCCTGCCTCCAGATTGAAGACACCTCTTGGGCAGGCCATATCGGCTCTGCATAAAGGTCACTTAAATCACACGGAAAAATGGTTTTCCCACTTATAATCAACTAATCATGTACAATATGGATATATAACCCAGGTCTTCTCCCTCTGGCTGGTTTCCCCCGCTGGCGAAGCAGGTTCACTCCCCTAAGCAGCAATAAGCCCAATTATTATATTGAAATATATTTAAAGTCACATATGGGATCTCAGGTGTCTAAATGAATCCACAGGCTGCTGAAATGTCTAAAGAATGGCACACCCGACAAGTTGATTGATTGGTGCCCCCAGAGCCACTTTGGGGAAGGACATGCCAGAATCATTCTGGAGCAGGAATAGATCGACGCAGAACACATGTAATAGCGAGAAAATCGGGGATGTGGTTGATGAGATATTATCTTGGAAAAGTGGGGGTTTGCCGCTCTCACCACTTATCACCTTCCCAAGCCCCTAGCAGCAGCAGTGTCTACTTGACGAACTGATATCGATCGATGACACAGAGCACCGCGTTGCAGTGACTTGATGCTTAGCAACCGTGTCTTGGAGCAGCATCGGTTAAACCTGATTCTCTCCTGACTCTCCCGACTCACTTAACTCGCTCAACGGATTTCCTCAGTCAAATTCTCTCGTCTCGTAATGTCTTCAAACCCACAAAGCGAGTTCCTTTTACGTTTTATTGGTTTTCTTCTATACTGACCCGCTCGTATACCCTTCTAGTCGATAATTATAATTGGGACGAGCATGTTTATTCCCCGGCCTTCGACAACGAGTGCGATGTGTAGTCCAAACGTTGTTCGTCCAGCTCCAGGTCCAGCGACTCCGCTGAGCATATCAGTCTCTGGGAGGACGATGATTCCTTCAGCATGACTTCCGTCGATTCCTCACACGAAGTCTCCAAGCTCGAGAAGCACCTTTATTACTTCGGTCTCCGCGGCAACAGACTCCTTGGCCCCAAGCTCGTCTTCAGGACGTTTGAGGATGTCTTTACGCCGCCTACTGGGCCAGAGCACGACTCTCGCGTTATGCAGCTTCTTCCCGTCTATGACCAAAGGAAACTGGGCCGGGACAACCTTTGGGCAACTATTCGTAAGGAGGTACGTGACCTTCTCGAGGCGTAGCATTCTGTGGATTGATCATTCATTCCAAGGTTGTTAAACTCCTCGATAATCGAAAGATCCAGCTTACCTCCGTCGACCTCGCCCGCTTCAGGTGGGACGAGCAGAACACGGACGGCGACAGAGAGACGTTTACCAGTCGCGTCACAATCTGGGTCGGAGTGCTGCCAGACAGTACCACCGGCAACGCCGCGTTCGAGTCCTCTCAGGACATCCTCAACCTCCTCAAGAAACATAACATTCACGACGTCGACGTGGCGTATCGCGAAACGGTGACCCACCCTCTCACTGGTCCCGAACTGTGGGCACCCGTCAGCGATTTTCATCACCTCAAGGACGTCACAGATTGGGTCACCACCGCGCTTAGCCTACCCATCGCCGGCTTGAAGACACTGCACATGCGAGGGACGTTAGGCTTCTATTTCCAAGCTAACAATGATCTCTATGGCGTTACGGCACGCCATGTGCTGTTCCCAACGGAACAAGGCAATGGTCCTTACACCTACGTCGGTACGTCCATTTCCTCGAGAAGATGGGCGCACCTCTGGCTACACATAGCTATCTGGGCCCAAGAAGAAGGTCGTCCTCATGGGCAACAGAGCTTTCGGCAACTTTCTGGCCTCCATTCAGGCCAAAATCGGCAACCTGAATAACACCATCACCGTCTTGGAGAAGCGTGCGGCGTCGTACAAGAAGAAGGCCGATGCCGGTAACATGCAAGCAGCAACAGACCTGATGCACACCGAAGATGACATAATGAACAAAAAAGAGACGATCAAGGCCCTCAAGGCGTTCTTCGTCACGATGAAGAAGGATTAGTCCAAGGTGAACGACCGCGTCATCGGACATGTTATCTGGGCACCTCCAATCACTGGGCTTAATGCCCCTCACAGATATACCAAGGATGTTTGCGTCATCAAGCTCGACAAGGAGAAATTATGGCCAAATTTCAAGGGGAATGTGATTGACTTAGGTGCGCGCCGACCCCGTCTAACTGAAAGTGCCCAACCTAACTGTTCGTATTCCAGGCACTGAAATCGACTGCGGCAAGTTTATGAGTTTAATGTGCCCTCGGGACGACGCACAATCCGAGTTCGACTATCCCGAGGATCGTCTTTTCAAGCTCGGGGGCATTCTCACCGCCGCGCAGATAAGACAACCCAACAATCAGGACTCGAAGGGCGACCCCGTGCGATTCGTGATCAAACGCGGCCACACCACGCTCACCACGATTGGTCGTCTTTCTGGGCTCGAGTCTCATCAGTGCCGTTACGGCCTCGTCGGCACCTTCGATTCCGTTGAAGCCGCAGTTTACCCCTACGACAACGATTCCGGTCCATTTTCCAGAGGCGGGAACTCTGGGGCCCAAGCGGGTGGTGCCAATGGCGAGTTCACTGTCCAGGTCACCGCTGGCACTGGTCTGGCCGACTCGTCTGACATCACCTACGGCACCCCGATGCACTGGCTCTGGAACGACGTCATCAAGCCCCAGTTCCCAGGTGCCAACCCCTACTTCGACCTGCCCCAGGACTAGGTTCACCGCTTCATTCTACCTTATGCCCTCATATTTATGTTAATGTCAAGGCCTTCGCGAGACGTTCTCGCATCGTTTTTTCCCTACGACTGCTCCCAGCTCTCCCATCCCCACACTCCTTGTCTTCTGCAACTCACTCTTGTTTCTTGGCGTTCTGTTTGGGCTATTGGTGCAGACAGGTGCATTAATCGTCGAACGGCTGCTCAGGTTCGTCTCTCTCGTCCGCCTCCTCTTTTTCACACTGATAACTAACGACGTTCCTGCGACTACTTCCCCTTCCACTATGCCCCCATCTCTTTTCTCCGTTTGTGAACTTGGGCTCCTTTTCTTGACTCCCCGTTCTGTGCTCGCTGGTTGTTGGTGCAAACGCGTGATTTTGACGGTTGGAATCGCCGTTCAAATTCGTGTTTTTTCTCCCCTCTCGCTCTTTCATACCGATGACCGACGACCTCGATGCCTAGCGCTTCACCCAACCCGCACGTTTTGTTTGTTTCCTTGACTTTGTCGTCATTCTCTCCCGCTCGTAATCTATTATTTGGTTGTTGGTGTTGGACGGACGCTTGGACTGGTGAACCGCCGCCTTGGTTCGTCTCTCTCCCTTACCTCGTCCTTTCGTACTTGTAACGAACGACGTTGACCTCTAGGCCCTGCATTCGTGGACTCGTCGTTCCGGTATGTCTTGTCCTCTTCCCGTTTCTCAATCCGTGCAGCTAATAGCTCTTATCGACGGTTTAGGCCTTGGACTCGTAGATTCGTCGCGTTGATCACGATAGCTTCGCGTTATTTGACACTCGTAACCTCACGAATTTGGTCGTGCCTTTGGAAGATTCACCGCTGCAGCGGTTGTATAGCTTCACAGACCAACCCCTTACTGGAATTGCATGTCTTCAAAGATGAATATTCCCACTATCTGTGGTGGGTTTTTGTCGGACCTCACCCTCATTTTCCCTTCCAAAACACTTGGTAAATGTTATCCCCGTTTCTGTGTGAAACTTGCGCCTCGCGATCACCTTCCAGTAGTCGCACCCACCCCAACTAATGTTGGAATCACTATCGATTCCCGAAGGCGAGCCCAAGCAAGTTATAATATTAGAATGGTGGACTACTTGCCACCGCTACGATGGTAGTGGGCTCTGCCGTGATTGCGCGGCCCTACCAGTACTGCGAGCGCGAAGCTGCGGGAATTACGTTGGGTATGGTGTATTCGTGAGCCAGGCACCTTACGTCGTGATCACGGTAAAATCACAGATCCTTAAAGTTGGGATAATTCTGCCCTCATAAGCTCGCTTACTGAAACTTTATATGCACATATATGTGCATACTGAATTTTAGAGCGTTGGCTGATCAAAATGACCCTTCGGTTTTGGTATGTAGCAACACAGACTCGACTCAAGGGTCATCAGGGTTTGGTGCGGATGACGAAAACGCTTCGATTGAGGTGAAAGCATGTCCAGTGTAGCGGAAACGACCTGATCATAAACCCTGAAGCGTGCGATGGCTGGCCGAAAGCATATTATTCAACGAGAAAAGACTTCATACTTTATATATTAGTCACGTCAAATCAACGACTACTGAAAAGGGGAAATCCCACGTTTTTAATATCATGTAACAATAGTTTGATAATTGAATGTCAAAAGACGTATGTACATGATGGAAACTGCGCTCTGAGACGCCTAAACTATAAAACATCCGGTGCTTTGCGAGGCACTACGTACAAGGGAATGACTATGAAGTGACAAGGAGGGACTAGAAAAGACAGTTGGGGTGGATGTGGTGCACGACGAGGAGTGGAATGAGATTCTGCGATCTCCGATGAGGAAAACAGAAGCCGTAGAGTAGGGGAGGGAGGAAATGGTAAGACAGTGTCCATATAAGCAGGATTCAAAGAGTCGATGAATAGGAGGAAGGGATGTGGATCGTATGAAAAGAAAGTGGGGGGAGAGGGAAAGAAGCAGCAGGATATCATTCATATACACACCGCCTGGGGCGTATCAAGACAGAGGGTACCAATCATTCCATCAACCTTTCACTGATGCTTGTGATGGGTGCAGGGAGGGATAAGCATCGCAGCGATCATCAAGAGGGAGCTGATGATGACGCTCGCCAAGAAGCTCCTGACCGCGATATCACGGTTGCTCCTCCTAACGATCGGGTTCAAGACGCGAGTCAACCCTCCAAAGGTCGGGCTGCTCGACGACAACAGACTGCGCCTCGAAGTCGACCTGCTCCCATCGGAAGTAGAGTCCTTGCGTTGAATACTGGCGCGACCGGGGCCGACCGGAGGGTGACTAGGCAACGCGTCGAAATCAAACTTGTACACCGGAGAGGGAGGACATTCTCCAACGATGGTCGGGGAAGCAGACGTGAACGAGCCGTTGGGAATGAAGGAAGCCGTGTAGAGGAAGTCGGTGATGGATGAAGCCCGAGTGGCCGGAGGCTCGGGACCGGCTTCGAGATCGATCTCTCGCACATGCGTGGTGGCGCCATCTCCAGACTTCTCGTCATCGTAGAGCTTGTCGAGGATATGGATGGAGGTAGAAGGGGTACCGAGCTTGCGCTCGTCGTCGTCAGCGGTGGTGAGGCTATCCAGGTCGGTGGTGGTGACTCCCGCGCTGGGCATCTGGACGACGTTGGCCTTGGGATCCTTTTCGCCAGGCACGGTACCGACGGTCTCGGGGATTTGAGGCGCCGCGAGCTCGTAGGTGTGGAGTTGACGGGCATCAGCGCCAGCGAACACGAAGATGATAACACACACTGCGAACGAACGAGGATCATCGTCAGTCAAGGCGAGGCACGTGAGCCAATGGGAGGAGGCGCAACTTACATCCATGCATCCCAGCGAAGAGGAACAAGAAGCCGAGGATGTAGAAAGGATAGTTGATGAGCCTCATCGCCCTCGGTCCACCCATCAACACTCCATGGACAATCATCCCCGTGGCGATCAAGATGTTAAGGATCCCACAGATGACAGAGAATAGACTGCGGTTCTTTCCGGCATTTCCATAGCTCCTCTTGACGAAACGTTGCAGACTCTGGTTCAAGAGGTCACGCACATGCTCGTGGACCTTCTCAAACGCTTGCGGGTCGGGATGGGATTGGGAGGAGGCCATGGCGATGATGGGTTCGGAGAGGGAATGCGAGAGGTTCAACGCGAGTGGGGAGGAGAGGCCAAAGAATGTGGTGAGGGCACGAGAGTAACGAATGGCGAGATCACCGGAAGTGGCAGGGGTCTTGTCGTTGCCGACGGACTTGCGGTAGAAGCTGTACGACTCGTGAACCTTGGTATAGTCGCGCAGCCACATGATAAAGTACCTGGAGAGAGAGAAACAAGGAAATGAGGTCGAGAAAGGAAATGAAAAGCGAGACAGAAGACAGGCACTTACAGATTTTCACAGGTGTATTCGGTAAACAGAAGGTATTCCTCAAAGTCCTTGAGCGCCATAGGCGGCAAGTGCTTGTTGTCTATAGCAACCAAGGCAAGTCTGAGAGACCATTCCCCCAAACCGTTTGACAAAGTGAACGGAGCAGGCAACTCACCCAAGATATCATTCAGCTCGATCTTGTAGTCCGGAGCGATCCTCAAGGAGCGGACTTGGCAAGGCGCAGGAGGGGGGTTGAGAACGCGAGCACCAAGCCGGGCCACAGCTCCCCACTTGTACGGAACACGACTGGGACGGTTAACGGGAGAACGCGACATGTCGAAGATATAAGAGGGAGCGTGGATGGATCGGTGAGGAGTCAGAGAGAAGGAGAGGAGGGGGAGGATGAGATAACCGAGGGAGGATAAATCAGAACCACACTCGGACGGAGACCAGCTTTTTATATTCAGCTTCTTTTTTAAACTTCGGCATGAGTGGGCAAGCCAAGGGAAAAACAAGGCAACGCAACTGAATGGGCTGAACTGGTTGATTGGCAAACACGAACGCCATAATTCAAGTAACTTCGGGGTTAACGACCTTACGGAAATTGAATGGGCGGCGAGCAAGGGCCTCGACCCTTTAACGCCCAACGTGTCAATAAATGCTCACACCTGGCGACTGATCTTGAATTTATTTATTGCGATTGCGTGCTAAACGACACCGAGCTTGAATTTCACGAGGAGTTTTAAAGTCCAGTTCAGAATGTGTTGATGCCAGTTGGTCATGTCAACGATGGCGGTCTTGCCTCACTACGTTGGGTCTTTGTCTGAGAAGGTGCTGCGGAGTTTAACTAGGGTACTATACTGCTGGGCTATCCATAGTCTTGCAAACACATTATCGAGTCTAGTCAGCTCTTCCAGACGCCATGATTAGGCCAATATAGACTATACTATATGAGATTGATGATTCGATACAAATCCATATGGCACATCCAGGAAATACAGACTAGTTCGGGCGCATGTTCGACACGGACTCGAAGACTGCGGCGCGGCTTTGACGAAGCTCAGGTAAAAACGCCCAGACAAGAGTCAAATCCAACAGCCAAAATCGAAAGAAGGACTTGCGTGTGTATCAATGGAAAGGGTCTTATTGAAAGGGTCGTTTGCGTGTACGACCGAAGAATGTGGCGTGAAGGGTATCTGAAAAGAATATGGGGAATGATGACGCAGATGCGAAGGAGAGAGGGAAAAAAACACTTTATGTGGTCCCTGACCAGATTCTAGGGTTCGACCTCCCCGACAAGTTCCCTGGCAAACTGATTGAGATCACTGTGCGGACTCGTGAATGCGTAGTACTCCCCCTCCCCGATCCACCACACCGTCAAATCACTCGGTAAGGGCGTTCCCTGATCCTCCTCCAGTGGGGTACCGTCAACGCTTTCCGCATCCACCGGGTGACCGACTTCGGCGCTTATAACAGGCGCTGCGATAGGATCCTCTGTGGCGGGGTCGGGCTGCACCGAATCTTGACTAGCGTAATTCTTCGGCGTAGTCGAATATGGAGGTGGGACGATGTCCATGATGGTCGGATGAGTCGGACCGTTCAATGAGCCACATGACTGCATTGGGTGACGCTCATAATCCGACAGTCGGCGGTCATCCATCGACTCGCGAATCTCCGACGTCGTGCGGTACGAGCCTTCACGTTGCTCGTGCTCCTGATGCTCAGGGTTCGTATGTCCATTCCCAAGCTTGGCGACGAGGGAAGACACCTCCTCAAGGGCGAGCGTGATCGATTCCATCAACTGTGGCGGAAGCGGAGTCCTCGGGCGTGGAGGGATGTCTTGCCACGCTGATCGAGAAGATGGCGAGCGAGTACTGTCGAGCTCGAGACCAAACGGGTCGCCGTCGTAGGTCGAAGCGGACCAATCTTCAAGATCCGACGAATCTGCTTCATTGGTGGTGATTGAGACGTTCGACAATTCCTCATAGTCTTGTGGTATGCGACGGCGGATGGCGGTGAGCGAGGCGGTGTTGGGGGACACGAGAAGGACCGGCTGCACTGGTGGATCTGCGTGACGCTAATAAATAGGAAAGGGATGATTATTCTTCCCCGTCTTCCGCCCCATCTACAACAGGGATACTCACCGGATTGAGAGGCGCGAAGATTTCTTGAGCATTAGAGTTGTGTAAGGGTCGGTATCCTGTGTTGGGCTGAACGATCCACGAAAGAGGTAAGCGTCAAAGCCCGGCATCAAGCACAGGCTTGTGAATTAACTTACGGTATACGCGGGCCTTGATATCGTATAATCGGACAGCCCACGCTCCAGATTTTCCGCTTGATGAGTCTTCTCCCTCGAAGGTGAAGCATGATCGGCGAACGCTGATACCAACCCATTCAAAGGCGATCTCAGCTTCGAAGACTAAGAGTTCGCAATCAGCTAGTATCCGGTGGTTCTAGAACCTGTAGGCTAAACTCACCTTGGCGAGCTTCCCTAATACTCGCCCAGGATGTGGAATGTCCTTGCACCTTGGGGACAAGGTCGGCGACGATGAGTTCGCCTTGGCTTTTCCGATCGAGCCGAGTATTTTCTGAATTCTATTCTTGTCGTCGCTCGTGGTACTCGACTTTGAGCGGGATCTGCAATTATTGTCTTCAGGCCTGACACTCGTGTTGGAGCGACTATAGGTTTTTAGTCCTCAAAGATCAACCACTACAAATAGACGCGTGCACGCAAGAAGGGCTCTGACACACCCGATAGTCTCGAAGAATCGCTTCGCCTTTGAAAAGCTCCGTGATGCAGACATTGGGTCATGATCGGATGATTCACCACCACCGTGATGATAGCGGCGTTCGGCAAGATCAGCCGTTGAATGAGATGCCTTCTGACGGCCTTCGAAGCGATATGTAGGTCGCTCATTTCTACAAGAGACCAATTGACTCTGCATCAGTCTCAAGTAAGCAATTAACAATAGGAGGTGTCACGTACTCTTGATCCACGCAAGGAGCATGATTCTCATCTACCCCTCCTGCTCGCCGTGAAACACCCAAGGACTCATAAAACCCTCCAGCACGACGATCCCGCTTCTGCCTAGACCACGACTTCGGAGGAGTAGACGGATGGATAGAAGTAAGCGGTGTCAACATCCCTGTCTTGTGTAAAGGGAGCAACAATGACGGTTTGTTTGAACAAAGCGTTCGAAACGTAGAGGGTCTATATCCGTTCCAGTTACGAACAACGTCGCAGTTGGTTGGGTTTCAATGTGAATTATCGGTTGCAATTGCGGCGGTCATGACATAGTCCGAGACTGGACCTCTCCTAAATGGCATAGTGTCACAATATACACTGGGCGGTTTCGTTACGATAGGAATGCTAGTCGCCGAGCAAGCCGATGATGATCGGGAAAAGGGTAGCGAAGACGCACATGAGGAATTGGCGAAGTGGTACGCCAATCGAATTCCACTTCGCGCAAACTTGATCTTTGACTGTTGCCGCAGAGAAAGGCATAAGATGATGCGTAACACACCTCTGTGCAGCAGTCGCATCGACAATAGGACAAGTTCAACAGGAGGATCGCAGTTCGGCAGCCATTCAAGAACTCAGTCTCATTCGATGTGATTGACACTTCCTTCGCGCTTTGATTGATGAAAACCACCTGTTGATACATTCGATTGCAACATACAAGTGAGCGCGCCTCTTGTTTTACAGTCGACCTCTCACACAGCAAGAGCGGGGCTCATGGCATCGTTCTCCACGTTGTGAGCGGCCATGGCCTCAACCTCCAGCGATTTCTTTTGCAACAATTCCATCTCTTCGTTGAGTTTGGCCTTCGAAGGAGTCGATTGAGATTTATGCATCAGAATTGACACTCAGCTAATACGGACGGGATCACAGTTGGGGCTTACGAGGGTGGCTTCTAACTCTGAGACCTTCTCGGGCGATTCATCTATGGCCAGTGGCTTGGCTGAACCGGGAAATGGCCAAATCAGAAGAGCGAACTAGTTCAAAGTGATTTGGCGAACTCACGAGCCGATTCAGGGCCAAATAGATCAGCGAGGAACTCATGGTTCCGGATGAACCGTGCGGTCGCAATGTCTCGCTGCGTGATAACATCGGATTCGTCTTAGATAAAGTATCTGATCAGCATGCAGATATGAAATCAATGGATAACTGGATTTACCTTCTTCTGGGTCCTCGTACATCTACGCAATGATTGTTCAGGCAAAATATTAGTTAAAAAATATATCTTCTCGAACAATCCTTCACCTGCATGGGCTTTGCTGGAGCACCGCTGCGATGGATGTTGTTAAGTGCTGCCTGTTGCGCAGCCAGCGCTGCGTTCTGCTGTTGTAGTTGTGGATTTACCCCAGGCATGCGCGGACCACCAGGCCCAAACTGTTGATGTAGCGAGATCTGACCGTTCATCATTCCCTGGGCGTTCGGATTCGGTACTTTCTGGCCTGTCCTTTCGCCAAGACAAAAGATGCCAGGCTCAAGGTTTTGCGGCAGAGGATACCTGCGGACGGGTTGATTTTGATATGGTGGCGGAATGGCTGCGGTCCCAGGCGAAGTAATGAGCGGTATATTGGCTGGTCAAACTGAGACGATAAAACTCACCGCATGATGGGCCTTGAAGGTAGTGAACGAGTACGACAGCACCAACGCCTCCTTTACTGAAACGCATTTTCCGCCTCACACGAGACGCGTGCTGTTCTCCTGACCCCGGAATGAAGCCGTATTTTGTCTCTGCCACCTCGAGTTCCTATCAGCCATCCCGTTGATATTAGTGCAGGTCTGGGCAAGGGGGCCTGACTACACGCACGTAAGGCCCAATTGGTACTCGATATACATGTTCCTGCTCCAGGTAGCGTAAACCGTCGACATTAAAAGGTGGTAATGACGGGACTTGGAAAATGACATGCATCTCGCCATCTTCAAAGAAGATTTTAGTTCGATCTCAAAGCGCCTTTCAGCGGAAAACTCTGAAAGTCGAACATACCGCCTGGTTTGTCAATATAGGTATACCAATATGGTTTTTGGTTTGATGTTCTGGCCGCTTGTCCAAGGATATTGGCCGCCTGCCTAAGTTCGTAGGGGATTTATCAAGATATGTTCAAGTATAAGAGACAGTGTTGTATCGTACTCGTAGTTGAGGTTGACGTCTGGCTGGATGCTCACGTCCATTCGGAGGACCAACTCATCCTGGTGACCTTGTTAGCGCAGAATATAGTTTCATCTTTCTTTCCAGAGACGTACATGTTGTCTTTGTTGCTGCATTGATTATACGGTGATCGAGAGTAGGTCTTGTCGTGGTGGAATGGTTTGCTTCGAAGTCCTCGCCAACCGTGGAGAACTCAGGAGTGCCATCGCGGCAAGTGGCAGATTGGACTGGCCCTTCACTTCATTATGCACTGGCCAAGGGACAACACCACATCAGTATCTGATTCTCCATTAGACGCTCCGATAGATGGCGGAAGAAAGTATGCTGGATTTACCCCACTGCCGATTGGAGCACACTTCTGATCCAAATTATGGTTGTCCTTCAGCCCAGTCGTCGCGTTCATCATCGGCCTGGGCATTATACTCATGTCGTCCATCTTGAATGCCGGTACGTGGCCTTCTGAAATGCACTCTAGTTTAGCCGCACTCTGACCTCGTCAAGTTTCCTAAGGTGGTCTCAATTTGACCAAGCTTGATCATGTACGCTTGGCACGCTACATCGTTGATAGCTATAGCTAACTCTATGCTACCGTTAGTTACGGACGAGTGCCTTGCCAAAAGCTGCACGGCGTCATGACTTCTTGAGGCCGTTATGGGTTCTAGGAATGGTACGTTCAGGGTGTTCTTTTTATTCTGTGCGTCGATCGGCCACTTACCGATTGGTGTACGTACAGGTTCTATACATGTGAGTGGACGCGACGATACGCGAGGACACGAAGAAGAACCAAATCTCGACTTCTAGTATGTCACAGTTAATAGGGAGTACTTTGGCTCTTGAGTATATGCGAGCAGGTGTGTCCGCTTGGAGCCCCGCCACTCTCAACCCCTATAACCCTTACTTCCAATTATAGAATACGTCGCACCTCTGGGGAGCACATCTTTGATATTTAACTTCCTGTTTGCATCTCTAATCGGGATACCGGTACGTCCATTTGTCCATGAGCAAGGAAATCCGAATTTACCACTAGTCCCAATAGGTCACTCGATGGGATATTTGGGTGATTACCAGCCAAGCGATTTGCTTTGTGACCACCACTCACAAATCGTCTTTACTCTTAGGGTACAGTTGTTGTTTTTCTTGGCGTCATAGGCATAGTCGGTTTCGGTTCCATAAACTCCGGATTGAACCAAGAGATGGATTACATGCGGCTCGCCACCCTTTGGAGCAGGGCGGGATGGCTGAGCTACTTCATCCTCATGAGCATCGGCATCATAATAGTTTATATTGGCACATCTGAGTTGGACGCTGTGCTCACAACACGGTCCGATCTGTCAGCCCTACCAACTTCCCGTCCTCCTCCTGGTATCTCAAAGAACGCCGATTGGAAGGCGCAGGCGGGCCACAGATGGGCATCATCAATGCACTGGCTCAGAGAGAAGCTCGATACTTGGATGTCGGCAAAGGATGATCGCTATGTGGGCTGGGTGCTTGGGATTGGGTGGAGTTGTACTGGAGGTGCCCTCGCTGGGATGTGTCTAATCGTGAGTGAGCTGGTCCGTTCCCTGGCCTCGGAAACACTTGCTGAGGAACATTTCTCTTCCAGTTTGCCAAGGCAACGTAAGGCTTTATTTTATTTAGCAATCCATCCCTCAACGAAGCTAAACCCGCCTCGTAATTGCCGTAGTGTCAAGCTCACATCTGGGACCATTAGCCATCACGTCGCCGGAAACCAAGTACGTCTAGCTGGTTGCCATTCGTGCACGGCAAACTGACAGATCTCTCCAAAGTTTGCTCATTTCGCCAGTATAATCACCGTGATCCTGCTCGCTGTTACCGCCGTCAGTCAGATCATCTGTCTAAACAGAGGTCTAAAGGTCTACGACTCGACTCTGGTCGTACCCATGTTCTATGGCGTCTACACCGCCGCCGGCTTCCTAAACTCTTTGATTTTCAATGATGAAGTAGATGCTTATAAGACATGGGCAAGTCTCTTGCTACATATGTACAGATCATGTCATACACAACATTCTGACACACGGCTCCCTTATTCCTCATTTTCACAGACGCTGTTCTGTCTCGGCCTTTCCATCCTCGTCCTGATTGCTGGAGTGGTACTCCTGACGCACAAGAAGCCAGAACCCAAGTCGACACTTGCAGGTGGGGAATCACCAGACGGCGTGCATTCCTTGCGCACATTGCCGGAGTCGTCCAGCATCCGAAAGGGGGGCATTGAAGGCGGTGTCGCGACTTGGGAGGTCGGAGAGGATAGCGGGAGCGACGCGGATCCACAGGACGACGAGTTCTCCAAGGGCACTCCTCGTGCACGCAGAACAGCGAGTCCATCGGTCAGCGTGACGCGTTCGCCGGCGGATAGCTTCCGCAAACCAGCTCTGAGGAATCGTTCAGGATCTTCTGCGTCGGTGGTGCAGAAGTACGCCGGACCGGAAGGGAAGGGGCTGACGCGGGACGTTGACGATGACGATGATTACGGATCTCCCATAGAAGGGTCGCCTGCGTTACGGGGAGGTGGTCTCACTGCGGTGGCAACGGGGGTGTCGCCTGTGAAGGGAAGGAGGCCGTTATCGCGCAGTAGTTCCGTGCGCTCGGATGGGTTCGGAGAGTGGGAGGACGCTACGACAAGCCGGACACAGTAATTATTTGTCTTGGAACCTCTCCTAATGGTAGTCTATGTTCTTGTAATCTTTCCGGGTCCTAATCCATTCCTGGTGAACGGGGATTGAATGTGCAATCATAGTGCATTTGCAAGTAGGAGTGCCAATGTGGTATGAAGATGACCGGAGAACGAATAAGAGAACAACAGAAGACAAAGGTCCGAGAGCAGATGCGCGAGAGATACATGTTACAGCGTCCAACCGCGTGTAGTACAAATGACGGTCATATGAAGTCCATCGTTTTTTTGAATGTCATGAAGAGAATCTGCATCTCGTTGACTCATGCATTTATTCAAAGGGGTTGGTACGACCGTCCTAGAACAAGTAGAAGCGTTAATATCCAGAGTAAAGCGTGAAGGAGATCATGAACGACTTTGCCAACCTGTTCTTCTCGACGACGGGCCTCGCGACACCCACATATCCAGTCTGTCCACCACCGACCATGCTCCTTATCAGCCTCCATTTCCTCCTCTATCTCCTGCTGAAGCTGCGGATCGTGCTGCGCCCGCCTGAAATGTCCACTCGCTGGGTCCGGCTCCATGCGTGGCATCCTCTCTTCTGGAAGATCTAGCGGTCTCACCAATGGAGGCGGTACCATCTGCGGCTCTGATGTCTTGGGTATTTTAGGGGACTTCGATTTTGAGCTTTTTGCTTTAGGTACTTGAAGCGTCGAGCTCGTGGAGGGTTTCGGGGAATTGATCGGAGAGAGCGCGCTCGGCGAGGGAAGTAATGGCGCTTCAAAGTCCAGTTTGGGAGACGATGGTGTAACAGCAACAACAGACGGGTTTTTGAACGGGTCGTCGGTGTCGTTGAGGGATACAGGCTCTCGTGGAGGTTGCTCGGGCCGTTCAGTAGCAGCACTATCCAACGACCTCAAGTCCGCTTCAGGCTCAGCAGCTGGGTCGGGGGAGAATGGATTCCTAGGATCCGTACGTGATGTCGAATGCGATTGTGCCGTCTCGAACGAATCCTCCGAACCCACAGGAGACGCGAATCGCGGTCGTTCCACCCTCTCGCTCAGACTCTCTCGGGATCTCTCCTCCTCGATTGGCGGTGGGGAAGCTGTCACGACCCGTTTCGACGTCAACTCCACCTCGTCTTGACTGTCACGCGTCTTCGCCTGCGTCCAGCCTCCCATGCTGATGCGTCGACCACTGTCCGTTCCCCCACTCTGCCTCGAGGTCGCGTTATAACCGTTGGCCGATGGTGTGCCCGTGACGTACCCAGCCACATCGCCGATGAGCGTCGTCGGCTGACGAAAAGTTCGTGAATCTCTTGCTGCCTTTCGTCGTTGCTTCTCCATCAGCTCCCAGCGCTTAAGGTTCTGCAAGGTTCGAGAAAAAGAACAGAGAGAGACAGAAAGAAAACGTCCGTGTTGAGCTGAGAGTAACCTTTCCCCTCCAATGCGTATGCCAAGTTACGCAGCACCTACCTCCTCGATTCGCTTCGTCTCCTGCTCCTCTTCGTTCGTCGGCGGGTACTCTCCAACCCCCTGTCCACCTTCCAAGACCCCACCCTCCTGCTCGTGACCTACGAGTTCGGGTTGGTCCTCGAAGGGGGACTGCATCCCCCTCTCACTGGGATCTACCTCTTTCCCTTTACTCCTCCTCTTATCCGCCTTGGTCTTGTTGTTCGGAGCCTCATACTGCTCCGGCTCTGCCAAATCAGCCTCGGTTTCCAACTGCAAGCCTAATTCTGGGGAAGGAGGTTCAGATCCCAAGCGCCTGTGGTCGGTCGATGCTGGTTCCCGATCCCTCATACGCAGGGAAGGCAATCGTCCTATAAAAGTCGACATGGATCTTTTATTTTTAGGCAACAAAGAAATTATTCGTTTTTTTTTATAGTCGCTCCCGGCTGACTGTTGGCGTTGTAGGCAAAAGGTTGTCGTAAAGGAGAGTTTTACAATGCAATGGCGCTCCGCCGCTGTTAGAACTTAGACCGGGTTTCTCCCACGTGCGAGTCTTCTTCCGTGGCTCCCTTACTCACAAATTGAAAAGGATGCCTCAGGGCTTCGAGACGGACGCGTCATAACGTTGAGGGAAGGTCCTAAATATAAGGTCCTGCGTATATACACGTCGCAGAGGGAAAAGGGAATATAATGATTGAACTCTCCCAAGAGAGCCATGACAGTGTTGTGTATCAATTGAGAAGTAAAACGCAAAAAGAAAAAAGGAAAAGAAAACCGAAATGCGACGAGGAACCGGAGGAGAGCAGCAATGCAGAAAATGGAGATGCGCGAGATATTAAAGAAAAAAATGTCAGGCTGGTTTTTTTCATGATACTTGAGGGGTCGTGTTGTCCCTGGAAATGGGAGGGAGGAGGCCAGTGCGAAAATCCAAAGGTCCATGCAAGTAAAAAATCCGTTGGGGGTTTCTGTCTCTAGATCCGTCTTCCCCCAGTGGCTTTCCTACTATGCTGCTGTCCGCCAGTGCCCTTCGGAGCTGCCCTCATCACCAACGAATCCTCTCCACTATCGTGTCCCACCGATGGATCATCATATCCACCCTCCGAGAACTCGTTCCGAAGTCCACTGGGATGTGACGCTGCGTGCAACATTGGTGTCTGGCTGTTCTCCGTAGGTGCATAGTCGCCCCGTTCTGTGTTACCACGCGCCTGATCCTTGTCTTGCCATGGCAATGAGAGTAAAGATGTCCGAGCTTGTTCCCGCATCTGCATGATGTTTTGACGGAATTGCTCCTGCTCGCGCCAGTATTGAGCGCGCTTCTCGCGTTCCTCGAACCGATGACGACGATGGACGATGTATAAGCCGACGAGTGTCCCAAGCATCACTGGATCGAGGGTTATAAAGGTTAACGGCAGGATGGAAGAAATTCGGCAGGATAGGAGACTCACGGCCAACAATACATATGGCAACAACGATGTATATTGCCACAGACAACTTCTTCGGGGCGTCGGCAGGCGACCCGCAGATGCCAGCCTGTGTGCAGTTATCCGATGCGCATCTAAACAACAGCCATGTTCAATGATGAGGACCAGGCTTTACCCGTAACATGAGCTCACTCTTTGTCGGCGGTACACGTCTGGCCTTGAGACAGCTGTGCCAAACACTTGAGCGTCGGAGCATCGCAATACAGCCCGTTAACACAATTACCCCTAAAGAACAAAACGAGTTAGCGGGTTGGTGGCGTTCCTTGGGCTGATGACAAATTGACAAACCTCGAAACCACGTTGACGAATTTGGCGCCAGTGCCGGCTTGGTAGCCGACATATGGCGTGTTCTCTATGATGCAATCATTTCCGAGCGTCGCGTTGGCCCACCTGTACAATGGGTAACCATCATATTAGGAGGGGTTGCCAACGCGGCGAAAGGAGGCGAAGCTCCCTTACATGCATTGGTAATTCAAGCATACACTCCCATTGAAGTTGTTGGTCCCCGCTAATTCAGAGAAATTTGGTGGGGGCGCGCATTCATCTTATTTAAAGCGAACGATGTTAGAGTTGCTATGGGCTGTGCCAGGAGATGGCCGAGCACTGACCATCACGATTAAGCTGGCATGGACTGCCCACATCTAGCAAAGGTTGACACGCGTCCTCCTCATCAGGACAGAATTCACCCTTGGGACACCGATCGGGAATCATGTGGGAGAAGAGCTTGTACCTGTTGGGAAGGTGCAAAAAAGTGGTGATGAGCCCATGGATGGCGCAACGCCGCCGGCCGGCTGACAGAACAATCGCGATCGCAGCAAAAACAGAAAGAACGCACCCAAATGGATACTCGTCCTTCCGACATCCTTTGTGTAGACACGTCCCATTGGTGACGGAGCAGTATGTTGTCGCGGTGCAGTCAGAGGAGAATTGCTTCGTTTCTGGACTGAGGCGGTTGTGCGCGATGTTGCAAGCGTTTCCATAGGTGACATTGCCGGCGCGTACGGATGATATGGATGGCCAGAGGAGGTTCGATAGTATGAGTGAATATGCTAATGAAGAGATCATGGTTGAAGGAAAAGGGGGGATGGGGAGTGGGGCTGACGCGAGTTTTGTGTGCCGCTGGATACCAAGACGGCTTCCTCCTGAGTAAAGTAGCGACGGCGGAAAAGGTTGGATCTTTTTGGAATGATGTGTAAATGAGTGTCGTGGTGAAAGTAATCCAACAATCGAATGGGACTCTATCCGTGTCGGCAAGGGGTGTATAGGAAAGGCAGGAGGGAGGATCGGCTGGCGAGAAGGTTGGCACGTTACAGTAGACCAACTCCCAATTCTTCAACTTTTGTCGAACAAGCAAAGGCTTCGACCCTTACCTTGACTGTGCGATCCGCAGTAGGGCCTGATGGCCGACCCCGCTCCCTCATTACACATGATATATATGGAACTTGACTGTACAACGGAAGCCGGATTGTATCACACCCTCCCTTGAGACAACGTCGACCTCGCCGCACACACCGATGAGAAAGGTTGCTACACCATGGTTGGGAGATCTTCGGCGATTACCGACGTCATTGTGGCGTGGCTGATCTGCATGTTGACGCCGGGCATCATGGCTGACACGTTCATTCCACCCGCCCAATATTGCCCCCAGTCGAAGAAATATTTTACGGAATCGATCACCCCTCAACATGTTAGGAACCAGGACGTTGTCTACAGGAATGCCCTGGTATCAGTTAAGATGTCGCACATTCAACCCACCCACCCCACGGGCATGAGCACCCCGCGGCATTACCACAAGCGGGCACACACAACCACTGCCGATGGTCAAGTGCTATCTATAGCATTAAACCTACTATTTTTAATGAGCGGTGCCTAATGCCAGGGCTAAAGGGATGCTTCTGACCGCTCTGAGTCGAGCCGTGCCCTGTCGTGGACCCCTTCGTAGCGCCGGGCTCGTTGACAGTCGACAGCGCGCACCATGATCACCAACAACACACCTCTTGTTCGCTTTGTTTGATCGTAGCGATTCCTTGGGCTCTTGTCCCTATTCAGCCAGAGGTTTGCCCGAATCAACCTTTGGGCTAATTAACCTACATAGTGTCCTACTCGAGGAAATCTATGAGGCCTCTTGCATTCGATCGCAGGGGTTGCACAATCCTAGCCGCTCGGCATTGTTAGGATATGCGAACCTGATCAATCGGTGCATATCAGAGTTCTTAAAGGATCCCCCTTCCACGGCATCAGCAACAATGGGAATGCGTACAGAATTCTTGGGAGCTCATGCCTCGTGCCTTCGGTCGTGAATTAATCGAATCTGAGCATTTTATGCCGTGACTACGACAGCGACACGCATCGAGGGATTGAGACATGTGTCGACTGTTCATAGAGATCGTCGTCTATAGTAGACCCGCATGTGGTCACAATTCTTTGACAGGGGTGTGGTGACAGGTGACTGTGAGGAGCTGGAGTTGGTGATTGACAAGAAGTAATGTTTGGTTTACTCGCCCGCATGTCTCCCTCCATAACGAGGATCATGACAATGACTCATCACACCGCCTGGTAGAAGCTTTGATTGTGTTCTTTCTTTTGCGCGATCAAGTCGACATATTATCGGTACCTCGCCCGACGTTTTCCCCCGATGCATGCCCCCTCAATGTCCTCATCCCAAAAATGGACTTCATCTAACTCAATGATCAAAGAGTCGAGAGCAGCTTATAGGATCCTGGCGCGCAAACATGTAATTCAATACTTAGTCATCGCAAACGCTGAATCAAACCCCCTTCTGGTATACAAGAGCTGTTGCGAAAAAGCATTGTGAGTCTTACATAGAGCCAGTGCCAACCGAATTTATGGAGTTCCGATAGAATGCGACAATATGCGGTGGAGAAGCGGGTATTCCATTGGATGTGTGGTTCGAAAAGCCATTCCGGTTGAACCTCGCGTCGGCACCGCCGCTGCGAGACGTACCGAAGCCACAATGGCTTCTTAGGCTTCGAGCTGGAATTCTGGGTGCGCATTCATGATGAGACCATATCAGGGACCATAATCCTCTGCATGTTTCCGGCACCTAATTTGATTGTCATAGGATCAGTGAACGAAGCGAGGGGAGGTGGATCCAATATGCGTCGATCGTCAACTTCCTGGTCTTGCTTCGACGCCTCCGACTTCACCCGTCCACCTCGCCGAGAATATGGCATTACTTTGGGACATTGATCAAAAGCCTATAGTGTCACGTGTATGATCTCGTTGGTCCGGAAAGGATGGCGATTGGTCCTTGATGCTCCCGCACGGGATTGCATCCCCAGAGTTTTCTTCTATCCAGCGCACCAGCGCTTACTCTATCATCCTACGATGATCGTTCGGTCGCAAGACTTTAATTGCCCTCGCTACCGATGGCACTCCGCGAGCGTCATCCACGATGCTATCCATTGGCTGCGCAAACGATTTCCATCCCGCCCTACCGGGTTGAAAATCCGACAACGCTCCCAAGCGTTACTATATAAGCAGGAGTATCTCGCATTTAAAACATGGTTTCGTCAGACTCCTTTCAACCTCTCTTGGCAAGAACTGTTCGTCGACTCTTACAGTCATGATCCATTCCGCCCTGCTTTGCGCTGCGCTTCTGACGGTGTCCGTACGTGGACAAGTGGCGGTATACGGACAGTGTGGAGGTGTAAGTCTTCTCGTATACGCTCTCTGCTTACCAGACAATCTAATATACTGCTTTTAGATCACTTATACTGGGTCCACGACTTGTGCCGCTGGGACTACATGCGTCTACTCGAATGGCAAGTCAAAACCTCTTACATATCTTGGTCGACACTGACCCAGGATGGAATATAGCCTACTATAGCCAGTGTCTTCCCGCAACCAGCACCAGCACCAGCACTACGGCAAAGACGACGAGCTCTTCCACGAGCTCCAAGGCGACAACTACGTCTACAACTTCCAGCAAGGCTACGACCACGACGACCTCCACCAAGTCGTCCACCTCGACCTCTTCCACAAAGACCACCACGTCCACCACTAGCACTGCTACCGGGTGAGCTCACAGACTACCAATCTACATCCGCAGGGTCTTTTGTATTCATCAACCTTTGAACATTTAGATTTGTTAAAGTTTCTGGACAGACCTTTACTCTGAATGGAGCTCCCTATACCCTAGTCGGAGAGAACTCCTACTGGGTCCCTCAGCTGACCACTCAGGCCGATATCGATCAGACCTTCGCGGATATCGCAGCCATGGGAGGCACCACCGTACGAACCCTGTATGTGTGCCCACCTTAATGAGAGGTACAACTCCTTCTCATCCCTTTGCCCCTTGTGTCCTTTTCTAGGGGTTTCAATGAGGTTCTTGGCGACCCCGGTTACGGAACGTATTACCAGTCGTGGACCAACGGCGTGGCAACATTCAACGTGAGGACCTCTCTGAACGAATGGAGCCCCTTGCCGATCTAACTGTGTCCTGCCTAACAGTATGGCTCAAATGGTTTAGGCCAGTTTGACGTCGTGGTTGCTTCTGCAAAGGCTCATGGGATCAAGCTCGTCATTACTCTGACGAACAACTGGAGTGACTACGGTGCGTCTGATCCTCATTCATCCTCCAAGGGCTGTCAGAATATTGATTCCAACTTCGCATACAGGCGGCATGGACGTATATGTCTCTCAGGTAAATCCTCAGCTATCCCAAGGGGCGTCTATAACAGAACGGGATTTCTAACACGAGTTTGTGTAGATTCTAAACTCGACGTATCATGATCTGTTCTATACCGACGCCAAGGTTATTGCTGCTTTCAAGGTATGTGTTGTTTTGAGCTACCGAGCCATCCAATGTCCTTTAACGTCCCTCACAACCTATCTAGACGTACATCTCCGAGTTCGTCGGACACTACATCAATGAGCCCACGATCCTCGCATGGTGTGTATAGCAACCACGTCATTGATACTGCCACTGACTTGGCACTTCTAGGGAACTGGCGAACGAGCCCCGTTGCGCAGGTTCTACTGGTGTTACTTCTGGCAATTGCACGTCCTCTGTCATCTCCGCTTGGGTCCAAAATATTTCTTCATACATCAAGAGCATCGACTCCAACCATCTCGGTAAGCAACCTTAGATGGGCCATCCCTCAATAAAGCTCCCTCTCATCCTTCATCTGTTTTCGGATCAGTGGCTCTTGGGGACGAAGGCTTTGGTATGGATGGAGCAACGGACTACGTGTACTCGTAAGTCAGCTTTGTGTTCTAGTTCTCTTTGCACTCACTGACCTCTTATTGACAATAAAGCTACGGCATAGGTATGATATCTCCCGAATGACCAGATCTATGCCGACTAACTATTGGATACGTCAGGTACAAACTTTACCGCTGATCTTGCGATCTCGAGCATCGACTTCGGCACGTTCCATACATACCCCGAGAGCTGTGAGTTCTCAGATCCTTCAGCGCTTCCTCAAGTTGCCCCCACTAACTTCTAAGACCTGTTTAGGGGGCGAGACCGCGGATCCAGTTGGCTTCGGAAATCAATGGATTGCAGCTCACGTAGCTGTGGGGGCGAAGCTGAATAAGCCTGGTGTGTATTTCTTAGTGGCCCCTTTTACATTCACTATCTCCCAAACTGAGTGATACGTCTTCAGTCATCATGGAGGAATTTGGAGTTACGAACACTAACCAGACGACAACTTATGACGCATGGCTCAATACCGGCTTAACTGGCGGTCTAGCAGGTGAGTATCTTCGTCATGGAAAATGGCCTGACCAAGTGCTAACGTCGTTTGATCTTCTAAGGATGGATCACATGGTAAGCTTCGTCTGTGTGCCGCGTCTTTTCCCGCTCGCTGACAGCTATGTCTCATTACTAGGCAAGCGGGCTCTCACCTCGCATCCGGAGACGCATATCCAGATGCATACTCCATCTATCCCAACACAACGACCTATTCCGTGCTAACATGCGAATCGGCCGCCTACAAGGTTAGGAGTGCTGGTGGCACGCCGGCAGTGTGCCCTATTTGATCTGGTGGACGTATACATGGGATTGGCCTGCTAACGAGCGCAGCTCGGAGGGAGGTTTCATGAAAGGATCTGTTCGCTCATAGATCCTCTCGCTCCTCATGTAATGTTAGCACCCATCGTAAATTCATTGTAGAGTTCAGGTGTCTTAAAGTCAGTCCTCCAACATTTCAGAGCTCGCAACCTCCATTTTGGCAGTGAGCAATAAGATAGAGATACACATTAAAGTGCATATCGGCCTTCTATATAGATCGTTACCTATTGCAGAACCAGACCACGCTTGGATAAGAGTGCAGTAAATGGTGGTCGGCTGCGAGAAGTACTATAGGCATCAGTCGGTCACTCGCTTAAAGAGGTATTGGTATCTCGCCTCTAAAATACTCGCTGGAGCGGGGTTCCCCGCTCTTCGTCGTTCTTCTCACGTTTCGCACATGTCGTAGCTAGAACAACCAATACACCGTACCATCGAACGCGCGCGACTCGTAGCCCCTTCGGGGGCTTCCCATCGCTACAACGCTCGGGAGGAGCTTCCCATAAAGGCGCAATCAATTCTACATATTTTCGGTTTGTCAACCGCCGTTTCCCCTAATACAAGGGCTATTGAGCGAAGGACGACATTAAGGATATCGTTCGAAGTAGCCATAAACGCGGTTCAAATTACATATCCTACTATAAAGTCTTACGCGAGGCCGGTGCTGATTATGATATTTTGAGGGTTCCAAAGATGCCGATGTGTTCTGTAGATCCGAAGCAATCTGGTGGAACCTCGCTTCTTCTGCTCCGCACGGCATCCGGAAGCCATGATTACTTCTTTAGCCTCTAGAATACTGGGTATTCTTCCAGCAGAGGACATGTGCATCATAACACCACTCAGTCTCACCCATGGGTAGTGTACAAATAGATCGACAACTCTATTCCTGGTCTTGGCCACCTCTCCGATTTCATCCGTCCACCTGGCCGAGATTATGGCATTGCTTTGGGATATTGAGAATCAAAGGCCTATACTGCCGCGTACAACCTAGTGGGCTCGGGAAGCATGGCTATTGGTCCTTGACACTCTCGCGCTGATCGCATCCCCAGAGTCCTCTTCTTTTAGCGTAATAGCCGTCTACTCTATCATTCTACGATCCCTCTTGGTAATCGGTCGCTCACAGACTTTAATACCGATGGCACTCCGTGGTATGTTATCCACGCTGGTACGGTGGTCATCTCGATGATTCAACCGTTCGACCTACCGGGTTGAATATCCGACAACGCTCCCGAGCCTCACTATATGAGCAAGGAATTTCGACATTTTAAAATGTTTCTTCAGGCCAATTTCGATCCCTCTGACCAGACAGTCGTCGACTCTACAGTCATGATCCATTCTGCCCTTCTTTGCGCCGCACTCTTGACAATCTCCGTACGTGGGCAGGTGCCTATCTACGGACAGTGTGGTGGTGTGAGTCCTCTGGTGTTTGCTCCTTGCTTGCGGCACGATCAAACATGGCATGGGCCCTTGCTCTAGATCGGTTTCACTGGTTCAACTACCTGTGCCACCGGCACTACGTGTACCTACTTAAATGGCAAGTCGAAACTCTCGCATATTTCATCAGATACTAACCCACCATCGGACATAGACTGGTTTAGCCAATGCCTTCCTCCAACCAGCACCACCAGTACCAGTACCACTGCCAAGTCTTCAACTACTTCTACAACGTCCAGCAAGGCCACAACCACGGCGACCTCCTCCACAAAGACCACCACGTCCGCCACAAGCACCGCTACCGGGTGAGCTGCCCGGCTGCTTCTTTGGGCATTCGCATTACTTACTGTTGTGGACATTCAGATTTGTCAAGGTCTCCGGTCAAACCTTCACTCTGAATGGAGCTCCTTATACTCTAGTCGGAGAGAACTCCTACTGGGTCCCTCAGCTGACCACTCAGGCCGACATCGATCAGACCTTCGCGGATATCGCAGCTATGGGAGGCACCACCGTACGAACCCTGTACGTGTGTGCACGTTAATGAGAGGTACAACTGCCCCTCATCCCTTTGCTCCTTGTCTTTCCAGGGGTTTCAATGAGGTTCTTGGCGATCCCGGTTACGGAACGTATTACCAATCGTGGACTAACGGCGTAGCAACATTCAACGTGAGGACCTCTCTGAACGAATGGAGCTCCTTGCCGATCTAACTGTTTCCTGCCTAACAGTATGGCTCTAATGGTTTAGGCCAGTTTGATGTTGTGGTTGCTTCTGCAAAAGCTCACGGGATCAAGCTTGTCATTACTCTGACGAACAACTGGAGTGACTATGGTGCGCATAATTCCCATTCGTTCCTGGAGACTCTAGTATTCATTTCTCGCTTGCATGTAGGTGGGATGGACGTATATGTCTCTCAGGTATATTCTTGGTTATCTCAAGCGCCGTCAATGTCAGGACAAGATCACTAAAATAAATCTATGTAGCTCCTAAACTCGACGTATCACGATCTCTTCTACACCGACGCCACGGTTATTGCTGCTTTCAAGGTGTGTACTATTCTAAAATACCGAGCTATCTAACAATCTTTAACTTACCTCACAACACGTTTAGAACTACATCTCCGAGTTTGTAGGGCATTACATCAACGAGCCCACAATCCTTGCATGGTATGTGTACCATTACTTCTGGACCATACCGTCACTAACTTGGTACATTAGGGAGCTGGCAAACGAGCCTCGGTGTGCAGGCTCCACTGGTGTCACCTCTGGCAATTGCACGTCCTCCATCATCTCCGCTTGGGTCCAAAATATTTCTTCATATATCAAGAACATCGACCCCAATCATCTCGGTAAGTAATCGTAGATGGATCGTCTCTCGATGAATTTCCTCTCATCCTTCGACTGGCTCGCATCAGTGGCCCTTGGGGATGAAGGCTTTGGTATGGACGGAGCAACGGACTATGTGTACTCGTAAGTCCTCGCCTTCGAGCTCGCTCTCCCCGTTTGGATATGTCCGCTGATATCTGGTTACTAATAAAGCTACGGCATAGGTAATATGACTCTTGTTCGACTAGATCTATGTTCTCTGACTAACTGAGGTACTAGGCACGAACTTCACCGCTGATCTTGCGATATCGAGTATCGACTTTGGCACGTTCCACACCTATCCTGAGAGCTGTAAGTTCTCTTCTTGTCTATCGTTCCCTTATGTTATCTTCGCTAATGCGTGCAACCTGTTCAGGGGGCGAGACTGCGGATCCAGTTGGCTTCGGAAATCAATGGATCGCAGCTCACGTAGCTGTTGGGGCGAAGTTAAACAAGCCTGGTGTGTGATTCTCACTAGCCTCCGCAACCATTGAGTTAAACTGAGCCGTACTACTCAGTCATCATGGAGGAATTTGGGGTTACGAACACTAACCAAACGACAACCTATGATGCGTGGCTCAATACTGGCTTGATTGGTGGCCTGGTAGGTGAGTACTTTCGCCATGGAAGGCGGTCTGACCTAGTGCTAATGACATTTCAACTTCTAAGGGTGGATCACATGGTAGGCCTTGTGTGTTACTTTCTGTTCTCGCTCGCTAACTTTCTTTGTTAACAGGCAAGCAGGCTCTCATCTCGCATCTGGAGACGCGTACCCCGATGCATACTCCATCTACCCCAATACTACGACCTATTCCGTGTTAACTTGCGAATCGGCAGCCTACAAGGTTCGGAGCGCTGGTGGCACGCCGGCAGTTTGCCCCATCTGAGATGGTCGGCGTATACATGGCGTTAGCCCTAAAGGAGGGGTTGTGAACGTTTTCTTTTGCTCGTGGATCTTCTCGCTCCTTGTGTGATCCCAGGATCCGTTACGAATTAATCCCAGAGTTCGAGTGTTTCAGGCCAGTACATGTGTTTAAAATTAGGACAGGAGCCTAAATTGTTAACCCTGGTTTGTGGGTCAAGCCTTGCCAGCTAACACACGTGTACTTCTTGTCGCGCCAGGGGCATCAGGAAAATAAGCTAAATTATGGACCAAATTTCGCACATGACCTCCTTTCATTGTGCGCACAATTTACCTCGCCGTCAAACACTGAGAGAGTGACAAAAGCCGCATTATTTGTACGACACCTTCCTCAGATTCAACTTCTGACCTCGCGGGGACAAAACGACGATAAAAAGTCCCTACAGCATTGCTGGGCAGCACCTACGGAGGCTGACGTCTTTGGGTTGTGATGTACACTGGCGACGTCCATTCCGCCCCCCTGGTGGCATCCTCGTACCACCCATAAGAATGTTTAATCAACCGCACCTGTATGAATCAACCAACAGGGATGCACCTATCATCTGCTTGCGAGATAGTCAGCCACCGCACTGGCGACTCGAAGCCCGCTTGACACCTAGATGATGCCCTCGCCGATAAATGGCATATTCGCTCGAGACACCAGGTGTTCTCGCCCTCTTTTATTTCCGAGCTCACCACCTTTGTCTTGGCAGCTAAAATTAGGACGGTGATGCGCTTAGCGAATGCAACTTGGATATTTCTGTAGTCACAGGCGACGGCTGGAAGTACCGAGGTTATCAGTTGATCACTCGCCAGAAGCCATCTTGGTTTACAAAGCTTGAGAATTGCATCGCATAGTCCGGGAGAAGATTGTCATTCGACCATTCTTTCCGTTACGCCATCAATTCGGGCTATCCTGACTCACCCGACATTCCCGTCGGTACACGGGCTCACACCACTTGCCCTCGCCTCATGCCAAGCGTCAAAGAATTGAGAACGGCTTTATGGATGCCGGGTGTGCCGAACGTGACGGATAATTTAGTGGAACCTTGCCATCAAGCCGCGGAAGTGTCCCCTTCTACAAGATGGTCACAAGCTACAATGCTAACTTTACTTTTGGAATTTGTACGGAATATTTGGGAAGACCGCTGTTCACTTATTGGGCTTATTGTGGTAGCAGGGGCTTCGTAAGACCTGATACCACTATCAAGACGGTTCAATGGGTATTTTCCAGCACCAGCACCAGTCTGAATCACAGCGTACACTTAGAGGCTTGGTTGGAAAGGTACGAAGTTCAGAACCCATGTTCCTGGCTTCTTCGTTTAATACCTCCCATCCCCCTCCACTTCGCCGAGACTGTGATATGGCCGAGATCCCAAATGCCTTATAGGCGCCGTAGGAGACCTCCTAAATGGTCCGAAAATAATCGTGATTGGTCTTTGTTCTTTCACGAAGGTTGCCTCCCCACAGAATTCTCTTCTTTCAGCACGTAGCCCATCATTCTACGACTTGTGCCGATCATCTACTCTCACAAATGTAATACTTTGGACTACCGATGGCACTCCGAGGGAACCACTCACAGTATCGCCCTGCGTACGGTGCCGTTTCAGAGCACGACTTGCCGGGCGAAAGCTCCGACAGCACTCCCAAACCTTGCTATAAAAGCGAGAGACCTCGACTCCTGGAACTTTTTCTTCAGGCTCCTTTCAATCTCTTTGACAAGACTCTACAATCATGATTTACTCCACCCTTCTTTGTGCTGTTGCGCTCTTGACAGCATCCGTACGTGGGCAAGACGTGGTAAAGTTGTATGGGCAGTGTGGTGGTGTACGTCCCCTCGTGTCTGCTCTCTGTTTACAGCACGATCTGACATGGTTTCGGCCCCTGCTATAGGATGGTTACACCTTCCCTCCTTGTATCGCCGGTACCACATGCGTCTACTTTAATGGCAGGTTGACGACTCTTGATCATCTCACCTAACACTAACCTATGATCGGATATAGATTGGTTTAGTCAATGCCAGGCGATCACGACAACCTCTTCCGTCGCAGACCAGCCGACGGCAACAAACTAGATCACTAAGGCGAATACGACATCTATGGAGAATTTTGATGGTTCAGGGTCCGCTGCTTGTATGCGTAAAGCTAGCTATCACAGACACAATGCAGAACTCCAGGCCTTGAAGTCCCGTGATCGACGAGAGCGTAGGCCAAAGTACGTTGCTTACGGGTTGACTAGGGTCATGCTGCATTAGCCAGCACGTTGGCATGTGCCTTACCCATAAGCACTCTTGTTGCACGATTACGATATTCGGAAACTTCTGACAATTCAACGACATCCCGGACATACATGCAGAACAGTGTGAACGAAGACGTCGCAGTCATTGCAAAACTCTTGATCGCATTCTGGGCAGCGGTAACGGCCGTACGGACTCACTACATCAAGATCGCTGGCCTCGATGTTGCTCTCTGGCTGTGGCGGGGGAAAGGGCTGTGAGCAACCGTGACACGTTGGGGATCGGGAACTGTCCCCATCCGCCGTCATTCTTGTGCTGTTGGAGCCGTATGACAAGATTCAGACGTGACCTTTAAGTAAAATAGAAGAGGAGAACGTACACCGGTTTGAAAGCCTTGACGGGGAATAAGTGATGGTAGCTGCGTGCGAGATGTGGCGAGCTGACAATCATCAATCCGCAGACGTCGCAGTCCGTTGGCACATCGCAGAGCTTGACTTGACACCGTGGGCAGAGGAAGCCGTCGCTCTTGATGATAGCGTGACACACACAGAAGCTCGGAGCCGAGGATTCTGGGAGGCGTGTCGGAAAGCCCATCATCATTAGCTCCGCGGCTAGGCCGGCAGCCGATTTCGTAGACGAAGCGCGTTGAGCCGGAGGCGGTACGAGCTCGAATAAAACATCTCTGAAATGACCCTCGTTCATAGCCACCGAAAACGAACCTGAACGGCGACAAAAAAAAGGGTCGGTTGGTTCCCATCCTGTTGTCCAATCGCCGCGATACGGTCACACTAACCTCCCGTTTTATCGCAAAGGTCACGGCATATCTTCATTTCTGCTGCAAGGGCTACGACGGAGACGCGAATTTTGTCCTTAACACATGCATCGACTGTATCGTGAATGTTGTCTGGGTCACATGTAGTCAGAGCGCCGAAGATTATAACAATCTCTCGCGATGAATGTGACGGAAGGTGGCTAGAGAAGGTGAGGCGGGGATCAGTCAGTGGCTTGGTTACGTTCCCTTGATCCGATGTACCTCATGCTACCTCGTGCCATGTCGAGAGAGTTCTGAAGGCTGGGCTCGCCTTCCGGTAGAAGCTTGTCCCGATCGGCGATAGACTTGAGAAGGTCCTGTGGATTCCCTGTGACGCAATTAGTTCGATGCAACCTAACATTGCCCTAGTTGCTCACCCGACATCTCCCCTATCCGTTCCCCGATTCCTGATCTCATCCCGACAATCCCAATCTGACCTAGTGGATTCTGGTCGAACCACTCCATGATGAATGCCCTCGAGTACTCCAACGCTAAGTCAAAACGCGACGGCCTCAGATCACGGTCACCCATGGCTCTTGACAGATCGATCAGTAATATCAAGTGGCGGATGATTGTACGCCGAACCGCTGTCGGATTCTCTAAGAGACTAACACGAGGAAATGGTTTAAAAATCAGAAGGCCAAATGGAGTAAGAAGACATGCACACCGCTTCCGCCGCGACCTGGCAATGAAGTCTTTGACCGACAACTCCAAACTCCCGCCCTCATCTTCTTGTACGGCATCCCAAGTTCGAGTGTAGGATGCCTCCCATGCATATGACTGGCGCCGATCAAAGGCCGAGTCAGTTTCGGCTTTCATTCAGCAGTGACATAACGCACATCTCCTCCGGCTTTTCCCTTTCCCTTATTTTTTGAGTTGGTTATGGCCTTGGAGGCACCAAGCCCCTTGCGAGCCTTTGCACCACTGCGACCAGGACGGGAAAAATCGTCATCATCGTCGTCAAAGTCATCCACCGAGTTGTCTGAGATGGAGTCCTCGGCATCAGGATCAATTCGCCCGTTGCGCCGTTTACTCATACTGCTGTATAATTTAGTGATGGAAGGTTGAGACGACGTTCGCTTCTTGCACCCATACGGTGTGTGCCTGGGATGTTTGATTTTAACGTCTCCGACAACCATCCATCCCCGAAACAATGCCGCTATTCTTGACCCTCCAGGATCATGAGGCAACTGCGCAATGCACTTCGTATTGTCCGAAGATTCTAAAAGTCTAACTAGACGGGCCTACAAGAACACCGGCATCATCTATTTATGCTCCTACGCCTCCACTCCGGCATAACCTTCCTTGCCACGCGATGAAGCGAAGCTGCTTTCTGAAGTCCTTCTTATGTGAAGCTATTATTAGACCTTCCGATGGGATTCCGTGCAGTTGTCCGTGGTGTACCCCATTTCGTCACTGCACGAACCTAAGAGATGGTGCAAGACCGGTTGCGCCGCACCCCACAATTTCGCATTTAAAACCCGACGAAGCTCCAAAATTGCGCTATATAAATAGGGCTGCTAGGATGTGGACTGCCCTTCAGGTCAACATCGTCCATCAGCACGCAGAGAATCTTACCAGCTATGATCCGCTCTACCCTGATTTCCACGGCACTGCTAGCAGTGGCCGTACGAGGACAAGTCGCTGTCTATGGACAGTGCGGTGGCGTGCGTTAATGTATACTCTCTGCAAAGATGGAGCTTTGGCTCATTAACGTGTCTCTCACTGGCTCAGATCAACTACACGGGATCCACGACTTGTGCGGCAGGATCCGTCTGCACTTACCAAAATGGTGAGCGGTCCCTGACCTCACAAGTCACTTAGCCTTCTCGTATTTACTCGTGATTCTCTTAGATTACTACTCTCAGTGTGTTCCTGGTACCGCCACGACTACTTCTACAACCTCTAAGGCGACGACTACGTCCACCACATCTACCACGTCCAAGGCCACCACGTCCACTACGTCCACCACGTCAAGCAAGGCCACTACCACGTCCACCACGTCCACCACATCAAGCAAGGCCACTACCACCACTACGTCGGCTGTGAGCACCGCCACTGGGTGAGTACATCAAAAAAAACCTTCCATGGACGATAACTAACCGTGCCCACAATAGTTATGTCAAAACTTCTGGTACATCCTTCCTATTGAATGGATCTCCGTTCACCCTTGTTGGCGAGAACGCGTACTGGATCCCACAGGTTCGCACTTTCTTCAACCCACTTCTTACAACTCTAACTGAAATCCAACGCCACGTCATTTCAGTATACAGCTCAAGCGGATATCGATCAAGCCTTCTCCGACATTGCTGGGATGGGCGCCACTACTGTGAGGACCTGGTACGCATTCCCTCTTACTTTATAGATGAGGTCCGCGCCTTACCGCGATTGGGTCCCCAGGGGTTTCAATGAAGTTCTTGGCGATCCTGGTTACGGAACGTGGTACCAGTCGTGGACCAACGGTGTCCCAACCTTTAACGTGAGCTGTTCAGCAAGACATTCCGTTCCTATCTCTTGACCTCTGACTATCACCTTCATAGGCTGGTTCCAACGGTCAGGCCCAGTTTACTATCGTGGTCGCTTCAGCAAAGGCCCATGGAATCAAGCTAATCGTTGCTCTGACGAATAATTGGAGTGACTATGGTGGCATGGACGTCTATGTCTCTCAGGTAAGTTCAACTGTCAAGGATCCTAGCGTTTGGGACGATTCCGATCAAGATTTTATTCTAGCTCTTAGGCTCGACATCTCACGATCTCTTCTACTCTAACCCCACGGTCATTGCTGCTTTCAAAGTGCGTACCATGATGATTAGCATATTGAGTCTGGCCATCTTAACGCACCTTCATGCTCAGAACTACATCAAAGAGTTCATCACCCCTTACATCAATGAGCCCACTATTCTTGCTTGGTATGCACCGGCTTCGTTCAAAGTTGTTATACAGCCATTAAAACTGAAGTTGCACCTCCAGGGAGTTAGCGAACGAACCTCGCTGCGCGGGTTCCACCGGCGTCACTTCAGGCACTTGCACATCAACCACCATCTCCACCTGGGTGTCGACCATTTCTGCCTACATCAAGAGCCTTGACTCCAACCATCTCGGTATGTATATTCGCTGTATATAGGATATCCACTACTCATACTGTATAACTTTAGTGACTCTCGGTGACGAAGGCTTCGGTATGGATGGATCGACCGATTATGTGTATTCGTAAGTGCTTATCAACTTGCTCACTGTTCATGTTTGTCGACCGGACTTTCAAATTTAGATACGGCATTGGCACCAACTATACCGCCGATCTTGCTCTCTCAACCATCGATTTTGGGACATTCCATCTGTATCCCGGGTCTTGTAAGCACTGAATGATCTGGTCCTCATTTATGTATGGCATGTTCAAGTCTTGTCAATTCTCAGGGGGTGAGACTGCTGATCCGGTTGGTTTCGGAAATACCTGGATCACTGCCCACGTCGCTGTTGGAAACAAGCTTAACAAGCCTGGTATGTCGCCTCGATTCTTGGTGTTGACCGTTCTTAACCTATATTGTTCTCTTTCAGTCATCTTGGAAGAGTTCGGTGTCACCTCCAACCAAACCGCAACGTATTGGACTTGGCTAAACACCGGGGAATCTGGCGCGCTAGCTGGTGAGTACCATCACCACGCTAATGTACTTTAATGTCTGACATTGCTTGTACTCTAGGCTGGCTCATCTGGTATGTCTAATACAATCCCAGTTATCCCTTCCATTCACACCGAGGCTTCCTCCTCGGTTGACAGGCAAGCGGGATCTCACCTTTCAGGAGGTGATACCTATAACGACGGCTATGCGATTTATCCCGATACTGCTGGAACTTATACTCTATTGACCTGCGAGTCGGCTGCTTACAAGGCCCGAAACGCCGGAACCACAGTTACGGCTTGGTGAGTCTGGCGATTTCTGTTTAGCATATCGAGTCTCTGGTTTAGCTCACCTATCACCCTGATAGCACTCTTCCCTCTACTTGATCCGGAAGGCTTGGCTAAAACGCTCGTGGCTGTCGGCGGGTTGATCTCAATGCTCTAGGTTTCGCTTGTCACATGTACTTAGAACGCGGTGGAGAACCCATTGCAATTCAATCAAGGGAACTTGCATCTTAAACAAACTTGTTCAGTTATTCCCCGTCCTTAGACTGCTTATTGAAGGCGCAAATGTAGTACAGGAGAGAAATTGTGAAGATATCCTTACGGCAAGGCTCCCACGCAGCGGACATCCCATTCTTCTCCCCCATGGTCGACTATCAAGAAGCACTGCAACAAGAGACTCAGCGACTTTCTGCCGAGCTCCCGACTACAGAGGACGTTCCGAGCTGCTGGAAGCTGTTCGATACATTTTTTAATTGCCAAAGTATGTCACATCTATTCGTCAACATCTTTCGGACGAACTTCTGACGAGTGCCATCCCCGAGGATAGTTGCCGTATCACAGGTTAAATCATTGTACCGGTACGGACATAGATCTGAATGCAGTCAGAAGTGGGAAGACGTCAAGTTTTGCCTGAGTAACAAGACACTTTCGGAAGATGAGCGACGGGCTGCGTGGATTCAGCACAGAGCGGAGTGGTGGGCTCGTAGAAGAGTGGAGAGGAGTAGTGAAGACGTTTGGGATATTAGAACGTAAGCAAGCATCCTCAGCTTGTGGGATGTTGATCCATTCTGAAAAAACGCTGCTCTTATTTCTCGATAGGCGACCGCTCGAGAACTATCCTCCACCGTCTGCATCCCATTCTATAATTGAGGAAGAAGATGAGGTTAAACCCTCGATAGTATGATCATCTTGATGTGTAACGTCTTAGCTTGCACCATGGATGTCTGCATCTTGTATGGAGTAGAGAGACCCGGTCCCACACATTTCAATATTCACCCCATTGCACGTCTATCTTCATCTTAAAGTCAATCGTCGCGACCACGCATCCGTATGCTTAGTTCTTGGCGCTCTATATCTTTTGGCCATACAGGACCAAGATTTCTATGTCCGGAATTAGCCGTGCGATTCTCTAGTATTCCGTTCCCGACCTTCGCCACCACCATCCAACCGTTGCTTGTATCCTATCAACTACCATGGCCGACCTCGATGATGATGACGGTGATTTGAAGACTATGGACGTTGATGGAAAGATTGGCATGTCTTCCTCTGGTGAAGATTCTTCAGAAGAGGAGACAGAGGCGAACGAGGTTATGGAGTTACCAGAGACAGGACTTGAGAATCTCCCCGACTTATGGCTCGTCAAAGTGAGGCTATGTCACATGGTAACATGAGGGTGCGGCGTCTGACATCACAATCTAGGTCCCAAAGACGCTCATGGAGAAATGGTCTAAGATCCAAGACCCGAACGTGACGTTGGCGAAGATTCGGGTGCATGCGAGCACCAAGTGTGTGCTCTACGTATCAACGATGCTACGACTCGGTTTTGACACTGTGGTGCGCGTTCTATAGTCCTGCACAGCACAATATTACGGTGCACCTCCCAGAGAATCCACAATATGACACGGCTGGCGAAAGCGGCACATTCAAACTCTCTGTACCAGTCAAGGAGATCGACAATACCTACATATTTGCAGATAAGCCCAAGCATGAGGTTGGCGCTGGGCCGAGGCATATCAGTGAGTACGATTTGCTAATCCTAAACTGAGCATCACTAAGCACTGTTGCCTTGCAATAGGATCTACTAAGCTCATTGGCCGAGTCAGACACAAGGGCACAATTATACCCTTCTTCTCTGAGAAGTATGAGAGCAAGGTCGGACAGCGATTCAAAGCAGCAAACGTACGGACGAGAATGACTGCTCGCATCGACGATAAACTTGCTACAGGAGGCCGACTCACAGGCGGCAATGCTCTCAACGATCCTGATGCCTTGAGGCTTGGCAGGTCAAACTTGAAGATGATTGCGAGTGGCGCATCCAGGAGTACTGCTGGCATCAATCTTGCGGTATGTTCGCATTAAGTTTAGGTTACGTCTACTTTTCGCCGATGGCTAAACCCTGGCTTTCGATCTCTCCAGAAGCGTACACCCGCCGGCAAGAAGGACACCGAACACTTTGCGCGCATGCCGAAGAACGAGTTGATCGACCGGCTTATGCACCTCTTCATGGAACGGGACGCTTGGCCAGCAAAAGTACGTTTTCTCGGCTAAAGTATATTTCCTTTTCCCTTGCCACTACTGCTGAGTCTTGGGCGGTCTGATCTTTTCACGTTCAGGAGATCCGTGCTCGAGTGGAACAACCGGCAGAGTATCTAAAGGAAGTGTTAAGGATGATCGCTGTACAAGCCCGCTCTGGGCCGAATACCAACAAATGGGTCCTCAACGAGATTCAGAAACGCCTGCTGGAAGAGACGAAAGCTGCGGCTGGTGGATCGGATTCAAATGCCATAAAGCCCGAGTACTTGGCCAAAGCGGAGCAAGCTGCAGAGGAGGCGAGTGGAGCCTTGTCGGACATGTCCCTCCATGACGATGACGATGACGATGATGATGACGATGACGACGAGGAATTCTCTGAAATGGAGGAGATAGAGTAGGTTTGGAATCCGGTCATGAGCCGTGTCTTTTTTCTCGTCTGTTATTTAACGGTATCCTAGTTAGAGCTCCTTATCAACTCATTTAGCCCTTATGATCCGCAAACTCGACGCAGCGTGTGGGCCTATCCCACTGACTGTATGGTGATGTCTTCATAGGCTCGCGAAGAAGCTAGGTTGTGCGTCGGAGGCTCGGTGCTCGGACTTACTAGTTGAGGAAGTGATCCAGTCACACGTCGACTCGAGTTCTAAGTTAGCCGACATCTCGCCAGGGATGTTACTTGCCCGAACGAGCAAACGCCACGTAAGAACCTTCCGGGGACTGTCGAGCCGCTCCTCCACGTCCTCGATAACTACCTACCACCCTGGAATCAACCTGCCACGAATATCTCATTTTCCATCTAGCCGCCTTGGTCCCTTAACCACCCAAACAACGCTCAGCGCGCCATACCAGATGAGAAGCAGGAACAAGAGCAACGGGACCACGGGCGCCCAAACGCGGGGTACTACAGAGGCATCATCGACCGTTCATGAACACCATGATGATCATGACCATGACCATGCAAACGGCCATTCCCATTCGCACGGTGTTGCTGGAGGCCTCTTTCACAGCCATGCTGGTCACTCCCATGGAGATCAATCTGCAGAAGCGTTGGTTAAGTTTATGAAAGGAGAAGGTCTAGACAAAGGGACAAAAGTCACAGTGTTGGGGTTGTTCACAAATGTCGGCTTGACGGCGATGAAAGGCGCTGCAGGATGGTGAATTTGTTCGTCCTCGCAATAGTATACGCATTTGAAGGTTCTAATCGTCTTTTTCAAAGGTACTTTCACTCGTCGTCTCTTTTGGCGGAGGCGGGCCACTCGCTATCCGACCTTCTTGCTGATTTCGTGACGTTGGCATGCTGGAGGACGTCGCGACAACCTCCGACCGATAATTTCCCCTATGGATTTGGTAAATATGAGAGCTTTGGAACAGCGGCCGTACGTTGTGTGCAACCTATTTCAATTGCGTCTCTGCCGCATTTACTTACCCGTCCGCTTGTGCATAGGTTTCCCTGACTTTAATAGGAGCGGCCCTTGCAATAGGACAGCACAGCTACATCACTGTGCTTCACGTTCTTGAATCCAACATCCAGTCGTTACCCCCCGGTATAGCTCAAGATGTATTCTCTACCATCGTTTCTAGCAACATAACCGCGCTGGACGCACTGGCCGGCATCCTCCCCCATGGACACTCGCATGTGCACGCACCTCACGTCCACGAAGGCGTTGTACTCGTCGATCCCAATGCGGCTTGGTTCGCCGCCATCTCCGTGGTCATAAAAGAATGGGTATATCGGCTGACGAAGAAAGTCGCCGATGAGGAGAACAGTCCAGTTCTAGACGCGAACGCGCAGCATCATCGGAGTGACGCATACTCGAGTGCCGTTGCGCTGGCAGCAATCCTTGGCAGCTGGGCTATCCCAGGATTACCATTGGACGCAGTTGGAGGTACGCCACCTTTTGTGACCCTAGGGGAAAGTCATTTACTAACGGTTTGTTTCTGGAAAGGTACCATCATTTCTATCCTCATCTTCAGGCAAGGCTGGGGTCTCTTACGTCAAGCCTTCAAAGACCTCACAGACGCCGGCGTCTCCGAATCCACTCGAACCTCCCTCTTCAATATCGTCAAGCCCCTCGTTTCGCCAGCGGCCTCTCCTTCATCCCTGCCTACAGCTGAATCAATCTTGGGGATTCGGAACATCCGCGCGGTTCGGTCCGGTTCCAAAATGTTCGTAGACTTGACGGCGGACGTACCCCCAACGATGACCATGCACGATGCGCACAGCGTGGAGAAGCGAATCAGAGACAGGATTATGTCCGCGAAGAAGGAAGTGAGAGAGGTGAGGATACATCTGCATGCGGTGGAGGAAGGCGAGGAAACCTATGACCCCAATGTGTTTGGGGAGCGGGTAAGGCGGCAACCACCCTGCTGAGGTCATATTGGAGCCTCCTCAGGTGTGCATGCCCCGGTCGTTTGTCCTAGAGGTATTTCAATCTGTAATTTGTCTAAGACTCCCCATACTATTGTGCACAGTTGATAGGACGCAGCGCGTTTTTTCCATAATTGCCACTAATGCGCCCAGGGCTCCCAGGATGGTACATATAAAGTTTGATATAATACATCGCAGAAGCGCGTACATATTGATAACTCAACAATCCAGTGGAAGGCAATCACAAGACGAAGAAAGGCGATTGCACCATATCGCAGCATATCCCACAGCGCGAGTAGCATCAACCAGCCCTACGGAGGATTCTTCGGGAAGCGCTCTTCTGATCTCTCCGAGCAGCGGATGAGTGGGACCGACTTCCATTGGTGAGTGTCTGGTCGGTATGTCGGGAATAAGTAATTAGAGTTGTCATTGTAAATGGAGACAGGATACTCACATCGTAAACACCACGTTGCTGACTATTGGCGATGCTATACGGAGAAGTGGTGGAGGGGGTCGATCGCTGTGGAACCTGTTCAAAATTGTTGATACGACCTCGGTATCTGTTCGTGTGGACGCGGTGGCTGACTGTTCTGTATAGGTACCAAGGCTTACCTGAGGCCATTCTCCGGTCCCGTTTGGTAAAGGGAGAGGGGCGTACTCCGACTTGACAGCGGACGTTTCTTGGGAGGACATGGACTAAAGCGCCGCAAATCGCCATTAGAAGTACAGTTGCGGCATTCAGAGCGCATACACGCACCCAGATAGAAGACCCGATGGAAGGAGCAAGCAAAGCCGTGGACGTCTTCGTCCTACAAGGCCCAACGCCCGCTCTCTCGCCATAGCTCCCTTGGACCTCATTCACGCAAGAAGTATGTATCCAAGGCTGTGTTGACGTTGAAGACGTCTGTCTTTGGAGCCCAACCATTGGACCGTCGTTTAAGAACATGTTATGCGGGCTTGATTGTGTTTCCGGGGTTCCATGTGAATGGTAAGCGAGAAGATTGCTCTTGGAGACTGTCCGACCTTGATAAGGGTGGTAGCGAGCGCTCAACCTGCCGCTGCCACTACCAGCTTTCGTACCAGCTGCCGCAGCCCCATGATCAGGCGCAGGGACAGTACGTGGATTGAATGCAGCCGCTTGGGGGTTGAGTGTTTTTTGGCCCGCGTATTTAGGCACAACAGAGACAGGGCCTAAAGCGTGAGGGGTTCTTCCCCAAATATCGTGACCGGGATCGATGTGAACCAGAGGTGATGCCTGCGGCCAGGGTGATGGCGCGCTGCTTCCGGTGCTCCATATGTTGTTAGGTATTTGGGCTTCCCATGATTGATCTTGGTTCAACAACTGTGCGTGACTGACTTGGGGCTGCGTGGTCCAGGGGGAAGGGCAAGTAGAGGTCGATGTTGAAGACGATGAAGAGAGCGTCGGAGTGGCGGCCCAAGTTTGATTGAAATTTTGCGTAGTATAAGCTAAACCAGGAGGAGGATTTCTCAATGCCTGGATGAAAATTGAGCAAGGTCAGATACCCGCGGGTGGTGTAGAGAATTCCTTGCTCACCCAATGTACATCATTAAACATCTGTACTGCCGAACACGCGCCATGTGTAGGAAGGAGATAGTGGGAAGCCTTGGCAGGAGAGGCGATGTCACGGGAGTTAGACCCTTCGTGGTTGAAAGTTCCGAGTGGCACAAACGTCCCTTGGGCTTGCTGGAGGCTAGGCGGTTTGTTAGGCGAGGACCACATTCTAATCAGCTGGTTAGTTGTGGGACATGAAGATAGGCTGTGTTAAGGAGATATATGAGTGGCTAAAAGAAACTTCAAAGATTGTATAGTGGTGGATGGAGACTTAAACTCACAGTGGCCTAGGTCGCAATCCCGAGTCTAATAATAAATTGGACCAGAAAACACGACAGAACCATTATAGTGAACGGATTTCTTTCTATCCACGTACCGGTACACACAACCGCTGGACAGTGGAGCTGTATTGCCCTCTTGCTGCCACAGACGTAAGAATTACCTATTTCATTGAAGCCCCTCCTCGACAGATTGAATGCCAATCTTAGACGATAAGTGCCACTTGGTCATCGCAATCAAGTTGATGAACTAAGGAGGTCGACCCGATTTGTAATAAGATGCCTGTGAGTGAAAGGGTCTAATGCCCTAGCCATGCTTATTCCTGGACAGCACAACTATACTAAGAGGCGCGAGGGATTTCTTCGATTTGTCATTTTGTGCATTTACTTCATAGAAAGACTCGTGAGTGAATGGCTGTAACAAGATGACCCGTCATACCCTCCAGTAAAACCTGAACAGGCCTCGCCTCCACCACTGTAACCGAAATGTGGACTCTTAAAATCCGCTCGGTCCTGGTAGTCTCGTGCCAAGATGTGAGCGGCTTGCGATCTCGAGCCCTATGCATCAGTATACTTGCAGCTACATTGTAAGTGACTTCTTGCGTCGGGAGCCAGCGGCTGCATTGGTAATGTCCGACTGCCTATGAGGCGACCATTGCAGGCAACCTTGCGACATACTACCAATACGGACGCTGGCTCGTGGCGCTATAAATCAATCATAATGTCTTTGCAGGTTTGCTGATGTGAGAATCATCCGGACCAAGTGGTCAAATGCGGCGGTATTCTATTTCTTTGAAAAATCGTTTCTCTCCCAACAATATCTCCTCATGCTTGATGCTCAATTGTGAGTTCCTCTCCGATAGAAACCGCCACTCAACTCTGATAACTGCTCTCGCCCCGGTGGGCTCAACACCGACAGAAAGTTCGACAGAAAGGTAGTTTGGATGTTGTACAGGGCGTTCTGATTAGAGAAAGAACCCCATACTGCTATAGTAAAATGTGATCTGGTAACAGCAAATAATTCATTGATGGCGATATCGTTGTGATCAATCTCAAATCGGGATGCGATAATGCATGACGTGATGCAGATCAGATACCTATCTTCTGCAGCATGGCATGATATCTCACAAACCCTTTCTACCATGTCCTACAACAACCCCCTTCGTGAATTGGGAAACACTGGCGTGAAGATACCCGCTGTTGGGTTCGTCCGTGCCAGACTGAACGCTATGATCCAGGCAACCGACCCTCCAATTTCCGCATAGCTATGGCGCTTTGAGCCTAAGCCATGTTTATGGACCAGCCAATGACGACGAGTCGCGTGCGTTGCTGAAGGAGGCGGTCACCCTCGGATGCACGTTTTGGGATACTGTGCGTTTCGCCTCTTGTATATTTATATCTTTTCCTTAACCGTTTTTATTCATGAACGCTCACTTTATTCAGGCTAATATCTATGGACTAGGTCACAATGAGGAGTGTATCTCTCCCGTCTTGAAAGAGAATCGCGACAAGGTCTTTATCTGCACCAAGTTCGGAATCCATAGTACACCGGAAATGGCAGTGAGCACCCCCTGTCGTCGATGCAATGCTGACGTGCTTCTAACTTTGATATTTCAGTTCGGCCCTCCTCGGGGCGACAGAGAATACGTGTTTGAAATGTGCGATGCGTCCTTAAAAAGACTTGGCATTGAACAGATCGGTGAGTTTGGGCGGAGATCTTACGACTCCGTTGTGGCTGAATTGGCTGAATTTGTATCAGATCTATATTACCAGCATCGTGTCGATCCGAAAGTGTACGCGCACATGCTCCTCCTTTAATACGCTGGGTTATCTTCTGAATCCTATATTGATACAGACCGATCGAAGAGACCGTCAAGGCTATGAAAGAACTCCAGGATGCGAAGAAGGTCAAGTATCTTGGCTTGTCTGAATGCAGCGCAGAAACCTTGGAGAGGGCGCTCAAGATCGCTCGCATCGAAGCTGTTCAGATCGAGTACTCTCCTTGGGAGACCGGGCCCGAGACATCGGGCTTGCTAGAAGTCATGCGTAAGAATAAAATCAGCTTGGTACGTGGTGTACTCTAAATCTCCCAGTGGCGTGTGTGCGTGGTGCTCACCGCTGCTGCTATGGCCATACTCTCCTTGTAGGTGGCGTACTCTCCACTCGGGCGAGGGATGCTCACTGGCAAATATAAATCGCCAAGTGACTTTCATGAGACCGACTATCGAAGACGTAGGCTTCAGTGATTATATTGCGTTATTTAGATGTCTGAAACTATTTCGTCACAGTCGATCCCCGGTACCAAGGCGAAGCCTTCGACCTCAACATGAGACTGGTCAACGAGTTTGCCAAACTAGCTGAAAAGAAATCCAAGGCGATCGGAGAGCACATCACGCCAGCGGCATTCTGCTTGGCCTGGATTTTGTATCAAGGTTTGGAGGTTCGACTTGGTGAACTAGTCTATGCCGTACGCTTACTCGGCAACGTGCTATCCAGGGGAAGATATGATTGTCATCCCCGGCACCAAAGTGCCTGAAAGGTTGAAGGAGAATCTCATGGCCGGGAAGGTCCTCCAGAATTTCACTACAGAGGACGATATAGCCGTGCGCAAGCTCGTCGATGAGATCAAAGTGGTGGGAGAGAGGTATGATCCTCAGGGGTTGGAGCAGGTCAATAAGTGAAGCGATCAGACTCAGCATTGAATTGTATCTATGCCGGGATATACATCTAATGTGGTCATGAGATGGATCGTGAAATATCGTATCGCATTCGTTCAGAGACGTAAGGAGTACACAGGAGATTGGCTGCCCAGGGGTTCCAAGCAACATGTGGAAAGCAGGAGTAAGAGACAACCAAAAATCAGACGGGGGCGATGGCGGTCGTTAGGGGAGATACTACGTCCCGGACGCATGCATGCCTCCCTTGACGTTTCCAAAGACCCCAGACTCCGTTCAAGCCCAATTGCGAGGCTTGACCGGATCGTTCGTGTTCACAGGGGTCATCTCCACATTTATTGCTACTTCGTCTTGCCTGCTATCGGCGTGCTTAGTTTGTGCGCCAGAGCTGCCATGATTGTCTCGCGACGGGCGGATCTTGACCACCGTGGTATCGTTATCACCCCCACTACGATTGAGTTGCTAATGGGGAAATCGTCAGCGCATCGCTTCTTCTGTACCCAAACGTCACGAAGTCAGGGTAGATTTTGATAGTCAGCTGCTTACCAAGACGATGAGTGTGGTCACTATACCGATGATCCTCGCCTCCACATCAGACATAAAGGCTATCCCATTGTCCTAATGTGAGTCAAACAAATATTATATCCATCAGCTGGCGTTTGTCTCGCTCGATAGTGTTGAGGGCACTTACGCTACCCACTATGATACAGAGGAGGAAAATTGCTTCTGTCACACTGTGGAGCATCCCACTCTGGATAAGAACCTTGATAATCCTATTGTATAGCCCACTCCTGGAGGAAATCTCGTAGTCTTCGGCGGCCCGAGCTCGTCGCTCTGACGACCAGAGCCGACAGACAATGAATCCGGTGAGATACCATGTCATAGTGATGTTCATAACGAAGACGATGATGGTAGCCGCAAAAATCTCAGTGTCGAAGGCAGTATCCTAGAGTCGTGTCGCAGCCGTGGCGTCGTCGTAGACGATCATAATACATCCCGCAACGCCAACGATTGCTTGAAGTACTGGGAGAACGATCACGCGCTTGTTCCGGCCCCTTGGAAAGTCCATGCTGTTAGTATTTGATGCTTAACATCCGTGTAGCCTATCAGGCATACCAGATTACGTAGCATCTCCACATCAAGAGAATATCACCCGACAGTGCCTGGAAAAGGGAGGCTCAGTCATAGTACGAGTATCAAGCCATCATGGCCACGAACGGCACCAGCAACACTAAAACTACAATAGCCGAGTATAAACGTGTTAGCTCTAGACACTTTAGCTAGTGTCCGCGTAATGATCAAGGACCTACTCAAAGATGGCAATCCATTGGTTATCTATGGCCTTGAGCCCAACCAGGGAATAGTAGATGTCCGGGCCTTCGGTGAAGCCAATAAACGCTCTGTATACAAACGCAAAAGTAGCGACTGTAACGTCTGTTAAATCTACCACCATCTAGAATCTATATCGAACGAGGGCAAGAAGACTTGCCTGTATCTATAATGTTGAAAATGAAGCACGCTCCAATGCAGATGGTGGTCACCGAGAGCAACCCGAACCTCTTCTGGCGCAACACTCGCATCGCCCTCACAAAGAGAGCAATATAAAGACCTGGGGGTTATATAGATCAGCCAAGTATTTGCGTGAGGCGATTGGCAGCAACGGACCCCACAACACCATCGATACTGTAGTGACAAGCAGGTGCTCGATGGTCGTATTTTTAATAAGTTTTAAGCCTTCCATCGAGGAAAGAGAATAATGGCCCACAAGGTTCAAGAGTTAAGACGGACGAGACGAAGAATCTACGCTTCATTGTCATGATGACCATCTTATAAAGGGGGATGCGCTGAGATTGATTCGGCGGACTTGACTTGGCTGAGGTGAAATCCCTGTCTTGTTACATGACACAGGTCGTAACATGGCAGGGACAATCCTTTGGAAGTATCAACAAACAGATCAATCTCGTGGCCCTCGTGGAGCGACTTGAAGTCGGTGGCTTGATTGTGTTAATGCCTACATTTTTGTGTCATTTGTCTGGAATGACGGACGGAGAAGTAATTTCCTTGATGCAACGGTCATAGGTCACCGCTCTTCCCACAAGTCCTAGAGACAACCCCAACTCTATCCTATTGAGTCTTGTTGGTTGTGATCGCTCCTTGCATAAGAAATCTGAGAAGCAGTCTCCCATGCCATTCATGGTGATTGATACGGCGTATTTGGCTCAAAATTCTTCGCCTCACTACAAGGTATTTGCTTCGCCACGCTCGCACCTGTCTGGTCTGGCTACTGGTGTCATGGGGACCCTGGCGGCTTCGGCGCCCACTTATGTGAGGATGACGACGTCGTGCATCACTCCGAATACTCCATTATTCAGTCATAGCGACCTGCGAAGACTATTGCATCAGTGTTGTCTCAAGCTGTGTCTTCGCAGTCCCTCGCGCGGCTCGTTGGGGGATTTTGATTATGCCAACTGGGCTGGGCTGTGACTCAGCATTTTGGCCCTTCTCCACACAGCAGGGCCGGGCGATTTCATGGCTGTCAGCGGAACCCGAGTCGGTCGTGCGCCACATTCAAGATCCGACTCACCACAAGCTCTGATTCATCATCAGGCATTGATTTGTTAGGAGGGTTTGCTTAAGCCGTCCACAGCAGCGGGAGGTCATTTATATAGCGCTAGGAATATGGCATGCGGCGCCATTCACTATAGCTCGCTTCCAAGTAGCCTGTCTATTTTACGCAACAGCGAGGCGAGGGGGGGGGGGGGGGGGGGGGGGGGGGGGGGGGGGGGGGGGGGGGCGGGGGGGGGGGCGCGCGC